>NQII01005321.1:92428-114502 GCA_002778355.1 Clitarchus hookeri
CTCATCTACTAAGACACCCGGACCCTGTAATCCCTGGATGGGGCCAAAGGTACTAACTGTCCGCAGACCCTCATTACTTTCGACTTTAAACCTATGAACAAGAATACCCACCCCAGATTGGAGCTAGAGCAAGGCCCATGTAGTCAGTGCCAAAAGAGGGCGGTTTTGATGCTGCCATAAGCCATAATCGAGCAGTCTTCAATGGAATAGGAAATTATTGTAGTTAGAATGAATAATAAAAAATTTACTACACGNAAGCCATAATCGAGCAGTCTTCAATGGAATAGGAAATTATTGTAGTTAGAATGAATAATAAAAAATTTACTACACGTATTGAACACAAAACCATGATAATCTGTCTGCATAATACATCTGTTGCAATTAAGTTATTCTAAAATTAAACTCTAATTACATTATTAAAAGAAGACAGAAACACAAGTACTCACACGGCAAAATACTTGTGGATAAACACACATACACAAAGTCAGACGAAAACATTATCTACACAGATGCACGGTCACAACCTTTCACTAGCTAGGCTAGCTTCTTCAGGCGNTACACAGATGCACGGTCACAACCTTTCACTAGCTAGGCTAGCTTCTTCAGGCGGCTAGTGATGGCACACTGCAGTATGTTCTGCAGTGGTTGCCAATCAGTGAAAGTAGTTGCTGGGAGAGTAACTAGGGTACCACCCTATAACCTAAGATAACAGCGCTGCACCCCAAATTGCCACCAAATGCCAGAGTCAGTAATATTACCACCCAAGGTGGTCTCATGTCTGTAACAGTCAACCATACAGTTCTTTTGCTATGCAACAACATTCCACCACCTTCAAAAGTAGGCTCACCAAACAAACTTACCCCATCCAAGGCAGCTGCAACTGTGCAATAGAAAACCGTATGTATAGACTACAGTGCATTTACTACAATGCACACTACATCAGCCTTACCACCAACATTCTCTCAAGACAGAGAACGAACGGCCACAGAGCTGACACCAAACCAACCACAGCTGGGATAAATGTGAATTTACAGGATATGCTAGTTGCAGCACATGCATTATTTTGCAACCAGAACTTAGAATCATGTTGCAAAGACTAAAGTGGTGAGGGCTTACCATGTTTAAGTATAAGTGAAGAACTCAAATGCTGAGAAATGGCCCACCAATACTAAATTAATTCAGACAGTGCCTGACCTAAACATAAGATACCACCTCTGCCACATATTGAATTTCCCGCAGAACCCTACTAGTTAACCTCCGGGTTTCTTGGTTCACTCACTGCCAGCCACTCCTCAACAGACTGTAGGATGCTACAACTTGCCAACTGAAAATGNGCCATCTCAAAACGCTGGCCCGGCCAGTGAAACCTCACAAATGCACGTCTGTGCGGAAAATGTGTTTGATCGATTTTGTGTATGTGTGTCTATTCACAAGTACCACTCCTATAAGTACGTAGGTTCTCTGTCTCCTTTGAATAATGTAATTTGTAGTCAAGCAACCTACTCGCAGCGTAAAGGTAAATTATATGTAGTGTACTTGGAAGTGACATCGCAATCTTAGTTGTGACACAAGCTATCCCTCTAAACAACTATTTCCAGAGTTTATTTAATTTATTCAATAAGTTATTTATGCATATATATATTANCAAGCTATCCCTCTAAACAACTATTTCCAGAGTTTATTTAATTTATTCAATAAGTTATTTATGCATATATATATTATATATATATATTGTATACATATATATATAAAATATAATATTGAAACTACTGCTAACTCAATGGCTGGTGGCAACACGACTCAACACCTTAGGCAATCTGAGACTCTGTTTTTCTATAACATGACAGACAATACATTGTTTCGAATAAAAAGAAACAATATGAGAATTTAAAAAAATCCTGCTTGAGGGTTACTGCTTAAGTAATGAAAGTTATAAAATTAAAATTATAAATGACATAAGTGGCACCAGCTTAAATTAGATGTTGGGGAGGGGGAAGGGGAGAAGAATTAAAATNTTAAAATTATAAATGACATAAGTGGCACCAGCTTAAATTAGATGTTGGGGAGGGGGAAGGGGAGAAGAATTAAAACGAGTTTCCCTGCGAACCTTGAAGTAATGAACATGTGGGTACGAAAACAGCAATCTAAATTAAGATTTTCAGGAACTGTCTACAATTTCCAAAAATTTATGGAAAGAATAAAATATCCTTGCTAAAATGGAATAAATTACAATGAAAACCTAATAAAATTACATTCACTGGCCCAAGTCAATAATATGATCGTATTTCTCATTACATACCCTTAATCCATACCCTGAAACACACACACAAAAGAATTGGTTAAAATTTGTTTAAAACTATGGCATCGGTGATGTGAGTTGAGCGCGCATGCACCTAGGGGGTTAGACTTCTTGCGACACATGACATCAGGAAGGGCTCCTTTGTTCTTCACATCTCCCTTCCTCTGAGCACCCAGCTACCATTCAACCATGAATGCATAGCAACAGCGGCAGCCAATAACAGTGCGGATTACATATCTTCCCTTTCCCTCTCATAAGCACATATTTATTATATATTATAACCTTGCCATGTCTTTGTATGCGGTGTTTAGTTACGGGAAACATTTTTCAATAGTGCTGTTTTAACTTTGATTTTTGGCTTTTCTTTATGGATTTTGATTAGGGATTGCAATCGGAATTGACTGCATTGCCTGTTGATGACTGAATTGCGATATTTATTATTAGAATACAATTTTAATTATGGTTTTAAATTTCGGTTTTGTTCTTTTTACATTTTTTTGCCTTCAACTTTTTCTGTCTTGTTTCAGACGAGATTTCTTAAAAAACTTTGTCTGAAAAATTTAATGCTTGCTTTCAGGGCCATAACCAATTAATGGTTCTCTTCTGAGAAAGTGATTTCTTTGCAGAGCACAATTTCCAAAGTCTACCTGACGAAATGGTTTGAAAAGAACAGTAAATGTAAAGTAAAAACTGAACAAATACATTAGTCTTAAAAATGTGGAAGTTTTAGCTACCATTTCGGTTGAATCAATATCTGAAATGGATGTAAAAAATTCCACCAGACCTGTATAATTTGTAAGGACAGATGAAAGTGACTTATATCATACTGTTTATCTTGTTGAACATAGTGGTCGGAGGTGAGATGTTCCATCATATTTTTACACTGAAAAAAATGCTAGTCTCTTAGGGGAGTGTTCCACATAACCAACTATATCTTTGACCATGATAAGTGCATCTTTACATCTGGGGATTGACGATATTTTATCCTGTGCCACAAAGTTCAGTCAACGTGCTAACCAATGTGTGCATCTAATTTTTTTCTTTCCATGTTTAATATATATACTTGTACTCCACTATACTCAACAGACATGTTGCAGCCCCATCCAAGCATTGACTTCTATGGTTTGTAATGGATAAACCAAAGTGAATAAGTATGTCACATATAAAATTAAATAAGGCAGAATAAGTTGTACATTGTATTTTGTAAAAGCCAAACAACAGCTCCTCTATCTCTAAAGAATCTGTGACATATCTTCGTCAAATTGAAAACTGTTCTTTCCTACTGACACCAGCTGTTTCATGATATATTATTGAAAAATATAAAGTGTTTACAACATATGCAATTAGCTTTCGAAGAAGTGTACGACTCATTATACAAAACATTTTGTTATGTCTATCATGACTTCACAAAAGACTCTCTTTGTATCCACCTGTGTAGATCAGCTACGACTTCACACCGTATTCCAAGGAGGTTAGAGTAGTTACTTTCATCGTCAGTGCGTTATGGCCTCTAACTGCAAGGCCATCAGCGCACAGATTCAGCAGCGATGAAAATAATTTTGGTGAAAAAATACAAATTACCACCATTTAAATCAGTTTCTTGTCAGACATCTGTGTACAAACTTTGACTCCACCTTTCGAAGATTTACATTTCAGAACTGCTTCCCTAAGACCGGAAAAGTTCATGCACTTTTGAAGCCAACACGTATTAATGAAAGTCATCTATCTTTAAAACAAAAATTGTAAACAGTTTTCCTCAACAATTTTCTTACATACAGAATAAAAGATAACATCTTTTACTTGGTCATAAGTAATTTATGGGCATGTTTTACTACAGTCTGAATTAAAATTCCTGTTCGTCGTGCCTCCTTTAGGGAAGATGAAGATGTACCTGGAACCCCATGTCTGTGTCTCTGATATTGTCCCATAACTGGCACGGTTTAATCTTACTTATACTTCCAATCACAAATTTGTCCACTGTGTCGAAAATCGACAAATTATAAGAGAGACAACCCTACAACTACACCTGGCTCCATTTTCTGTAAACATTCACTCTATAGGTGATTCATGGTAAAGTGAGCACTTGTGAAAGCCCTCTCATTTGGAATAATAGTCAATAAATATATTTTATTTAAGCCTACAATGATAACTTACACTGTGTTTTATTAGTTACATAGCAATATTTACTGAAAAAGGTAGCTACAGGAAAACAAAATGGCTGAAATAAAAAAGTAACTATGGCCTCAAAAGTGCTCACTTTACCATGGATAGACTAAAATAATTTCTTACAGCATAGCTAGTAAATATTTACACAGTTTACTTTACATAATCCTCAATGCCACAGGAACACACCAGAAAACCACCGCATCTTACACCAAACAGTAATACATTACACTTGTGTGCTTTATTTGATGTTGATGGTTTTGTTGTTGTGGGCTGGAAAACTGCACCATATCTGTTTTTCTTATTTCTGTAACTCCAATAATCATATACCTTAAAGGAAATGTTTGTCTATTGCTACTTCAAAGCAGCCAGTATCGCTTGCGATGGGGGGGGACCATGAAACGGCTGTGTTTGTAATAAACATTTATCAGTGTCTATAAATCTGTGTGGTATGGAAATACGATACTCCACTGGTAATCTTCAAAGTTATGCATCCTGTTGAATGGCAACAATAAGAGGATTTCATATTCTGTTGGAAAGATTAGAACCATACTGTCTTGGCAGAGGTAGAGGTACTAAAAGTAGCTACATTTTCGATGTTTAAAACTTTTCACCCCTCTGTTGCCCAAAAAATTCAATTTCCACTCTATTTGGCAACACTGTATTGTACTGCTCCTGCTTGTAACCATTCATGAGTAAAACCAAGTTGTCTGGATCAATAGATGGATGGCCANTTAAAATTATAAATGACATAAGTGGCACCAGCTTAAATTAGATGTTGGGGAGGGGGAAGGGGAGAAGAATTAAAATGAGTTTCCCTGCGAACCTTGAAGTAATGAACATGTGGGTACAAAAACAGCAATCTAAATTAAGATTTTCAGGAACTGTCTACAATTTCCAAAAATTTATGGAAAGAATAAAATATCCTTGCTAAAATGGAATAAATTACAATGAAAACCTAATAAAATTACATTCACTGGCCCAAGTCAATAATATGATCGTATTTCTCATTACATACCCTTAATCCATACCCTGAAACACACACAAAAAAGAATTGGTTAAAATTTGTTTAAAACTATGGCATTGGTGATGTGAGTTGAGCGCGCATGCACCTAGGGGGTTAGACTTCTTGCGGCACATGACATCAGGAAGGGCTCCTTTGTTCTTCACCTCTCCCTTCCTCCGTGGCTGTCCCACCTCTGAGCACCTAGCTACCATCCAACCATGAATGCATAGCAACAGCGGTAGCCAATAACAGTGCGGATTACATATCTTCCCTCTCCCTCTCATAAGCACATATTTATTATATATTATGACCATGCCATGTCTTTGTATGCAGTGTTTAGTTTCGGGAAACATTTTTCAATAGTGCTGTTTTAACTTTGATTTTTGGCTTTTCTTTATGGATTTTGATTAGGGGTTGCAATCGGAATTGACTGCATTGTCTGTTGATGACACTTGCACTATTTATTATTAGAATACAATTTTAATTATTGTTTTAAATTTCGGTTTTGTGCTTTTCAGATTTTTTTTGCCTTCAACTTTTTCTGTCTTGTTTCAGACCAGATTTCTTAAAAAAACTTTGTCTGAAAAATTTAATGCTTGCTTTTAGGGCCATAACCAATTAATGGTTCTCTTCTGAGAAAGCGATTTCTTTGCAGAGCACAATTTCCAAAGTCTACCTGACGAAATGGTTTGAAAAAAACAGTAAATGTAAAGTAAAAACTGAACAAATACATTAGTCTTAAAAATGTGGAAGTTTTAGATACCATTTCGGTTGAATCACTATCTGTAATGGATGTAAAAAATTCCACCAAACCTGTATAATTTGTAAGGACAGATGAAAGAAACTTATATCATACTGTTTATCTTGTTGAACATAGTGGTCGGAGGTGAGATGTTCCATCATATTTTTACACTGAAAAAAATGCTAGTCTCTTAGGGGAGTGTTCCACATAACCAACTATATCTTTGACCATGATAAGTGCATCTTTATATCTGGAGATTGACGATATTTTATCCTGTGCCACAAAGTTCAGTCGACGTGCTAACCAATGTGTGCATCTAATTTTTTTTCTTTCCGTGTTTAATATATATACCTGTACTTCACTATACACACCAGACATGTTGCAGCGCCAGCCAAGCATTGACTTCTATGGTTTGTAATGGATAAACCAAAGTGAATAAGTATGTCACATATAAAATTAAATAAGGCAGAATAAGTTGTACATTGTATTTTGTAAAAGCCAAACAACAGCTCCTCTATCTCTAAAGAATCTGTGACATATCTTCGTCAAATTGAAAACTGTTCTTTCCTACTGACACCAGCTGTTTCATGATATATTATTGAAAAATATAAAGTGTTTACAACATATGCAATTAGCTTTCGAAGAAGTGTACGACTCATTATACAAAACATTTTGTTATGTCTATCATGACTTCACAAAAGACTCTCTTTGTATCCACCTGTGCAGATCAGCTACGACTTCACACCGTATTCCAAGGAGGTTAGAGTAGTTACTTTCATCGTCAGTGCGTTATGGCCTCTAACTGCAAGGCCATCAGCGCACAGATTCAGCAGCGATGAAAATAATTTTGGTGAAAAAATACAAATTACCACCATTTAAATCAGTTTCTTGTCAGACATCTGTGTACAAACTTTGACTCCACCTTTCGAAGATTTACATTTCAGAACTGCTTCCCTAAGACCGGAAAAGTTCATGCACTTTTGAAGCCAACACGTATTAATGAAAGTCATCTATCTTTAAAACAAAAATTGTAAACAGTTTTCCTCAACAATTTTCTTACATACAGAATAAAAGATAACATCTTTTACTTGGTCATAAGTAATTTATGGGCATGTTTTACTACAGTCTGAATTAAAATTCCTGTTCGTCGTGCCTCCTTTAGGGAAGATGAAGATGTACCTGGAACCCCATGTCTGTGTCTCTGATATTGTCCCATAACTGGCACGGTTTAATCTTACTTATACTTCCAATCACAAATTTGTCCACTGTGTCGAAAATCGACAAATTAAAAGAGAGACAACCCTACAACTACACCTGGCTCCATTGTCTGTAAACATTCGCTCTATAGGTGATTCATGGTAAAGTGAGCACTTGTGAAAGCCCTCTCATTTGGAATAATAGTCAATAAACATATTTTATTTAAGCCTACAATGTTAACTTACACTGTGTTTTATTAGTTACATAGCAATATTTACTGAAAAAGGTAGTTACAGGAAAACAAAATGGCTGAAAGAAAAAAGTAACTAGGGCCTCAAAAGTGCTCACTTTACCATGGATAGCCTAAAATAATTTCTTACAGCAAAGCTAACAAATATTTACACAGTTTACTTTACATAATCCTCAATGCCACAGGAAAACACCACAAAACCACAGCATCTTACACCAATGTAAGATGTTGATGGCTTTGTTGTTGTGGGCTGGAAAACTGCACCATATCTGTTTTTCTTATTTCTGTAACTCTAATAATCCAATACCTAAAAGGAAATGTTTGTCTATTGCTACTTCAAAGCAGCCAGTATCGCTTGCGATGGGGGGGACCATGAAACGGCCGTGTTTGTAATAAACATTTATCAGTGTCTATAAATCTGTGTGGTATGGATATATGATACTCCACTGGTAATCTTCAAAGCTATGCATCCTGTTGAATGGCAGCAATAAGAGGATTTCATATTCTGTTGGAAAGATTAGAACCATACTGTCTTGGCAGAGGTAGAGATACTAAAAGTAGCTACATTTTCGATGTTTAATACTTTTCACCCCTCTGTTGCCCAAAAAATTCAATTTCCGCTCTATTTGGCAGCACTGTATTGTACTGCTCCTGCTTGTAACCATTCATGAGTAAAACCAAGTTGTCTGGATCAATAGATGGATGGCCACTTGCAATTACAAAGAAAAACGTATCCTTAACTTTTCAAAATGGAATTAATTATTAGAAAAATAAACAATAGTGTTCCGCAACATTCATAGATGAATTATTGCACATCCATAATGTAAAGAGAAATGAGAATTTTGGAGGTGCAAAATGGCCTTCTGCCCACTCCTGGGTAAATTTTGGATAGACAAAAGCAGCCTTGCCCCCTCCCCCCCCCTCCNCCCATAACAGAAGACACTGCCACTGAATGACACAACGATTAATCACACTGAACTTTTTCATTTTCGCCAGTTGCCAACAGAAACTACATATAAAGCTTAAGTATTATATTAATAGTTTTATTTACATTGCCTTACCACAACTCACGATCAATGTAACTTGAAACTGTACACTGTGGTGGGCCAGGCCCTCAGGTAACACGTCAGAAACTGATAGGCAACTTACTGAGAGTCAACAGGCTTGTGCTCCGGAGGCCCTAGGTAGGCCAAAAGCGTAGCCATCTTGTCGAAGGGCCTGCGCCCAACGGCCTTGTGGTCACGGCTGCTCGACAGGTAGTCTCCTATGCGTTCCTGGTGGTTCCACAGCAGGCGGTGCAGAGCCAGCACATTTGCATCGCTAATGAACGACATGGAGTGAGATGCCTGGTCCACTGTCTCACAGTCTGATGCTATCTGGATGAAGAACCTGCACCCAAGACACATTTTATACACTTTCACTGTCCATTGCGCTGCTGCAGATATTTACTGTCTAATTACAGAACCTACATTCTCTTTGAATGAATAGTGCAATGGGAGTGAACGACTAGATGGAGATCTTCGGACATGACATTGTGAGGTAGATATCTGTCATGGAAAAACAAGACTAAACACGAACAAATACATAAGTATGACAAATTACTTATGAACGAGAAAATAAATATATGTATACAACACTGGAAAATTCCAAAAGGGAATACATACACTCATTTTGNTTACTTATGAACGAGAAAATAAATATATGTATACAACACTGGAAAATTCCAAAAGGGAATACATACACTCATTTTGTCGACCATAGGTTACTTGTCTTACTTAAAAAATTTATCTTGTTCAGCCTTGTTTTTCCACGCCATGACAGACATCTGCATAGCAATAGCAACTGTCCAAAAATCTCCATCTAGTCAACCTGCNCCTTGTTTTTCCACGCCATGACAGACATCTGCATAGCAATAGCAACTGTCCAAAAATCTCCATCTAGTCAACCTGCATACTGTTGTAGCACTAGTAAATGAACAACTGCAATAAATGGCAGCTATCTGGAAAAAAAAAGTTGGTTAAATGGAAATTTAGAACCCATGCAAGTTAAACAGTGTCAAACTCATGTAGTGAAGGGAGTTTAAGAATGCCCTTGGTGATTTAAGAGCAACCTTCAACATAACTCAATTTACGAGAATCCAACTACCTAGGGCCCACATGACTTGCAGAACTTTTGTAACNGAGCAACCTTCAACATAACTCAATTTACGAGAATCCAACTACCTAGGGCCCACATGACTTGCAGAACTTTTGTAACCATACGGTACCATGGCTGTACTCAAATTGCAACCATGTCGCTTGTCACAGATGATTTCTGCAGGACTCCCAACTAGTTTACAAATAACTAAATGACAGCTTTGAGAAAAAAAACTGAGAAAAATGAAAAGCACTACAATTGAGATCATTTGTACGACCCTGGGATTAGTGACCCTCTTGAAACAACAACCATCTATTAGAGACCCATGAAAAAAATTTAATTTAAAAGTTATTCCAATAGATTCCTTTGAAGTAACAACTTTTCTCCTGGGAACCATGAAAGCTCATTGAATCAAAAGTTCACTGTATTTCAGTTTTCTATAAATGAGGATTCCTAAGCCCACATGTTTGGTTGATATTGAAGATTTCATTAATTTCACTGTCATGGAAAATACCTACTTTAGTGTATGCAGTTATGCTATAATTCTCAAAATAACCTTTCAACATAATTGATCATGTCGACACATTAATTCGCTTGATGAGGGTCTAGTTTTGTTAAGTGCCTGAAGTGGTTTTGTTCATTCAGATGCAATAACCAAATCTGTCCTGCAATTATGTTTCAGCCTTATTTAAAAACTCAATTCAATAGTGTGATTATTAGAGACAACCCTACTTCTCTAAATTAACTTAGCCAGACATATGCAAAAAAAAAAAACCCATTAACACAAATAAAAAATTTTTGTGTTACACTAGTGTAGGTACCTAAAAACATCCATCAAAAATGGAATAACATGATCTGTGAATTCCATTGTCTGCAATTAACATGCCTCAAACTGTACTGAAAATGTAACATGGTTATTATCAATTCATATTTATTAGTTTGCTAAGCACAACCACTAGTTACTATTTACAGGAACTACATATACATAATAATTTGTATAAAAAATTTAAGACACCACAGAAACACATGAACTTAAATGGAAGGAAATATGATACTATGATACAATTTCACATTAGCTAAGCTAATGATAGGCTAGGATAAATATTACAAAATCAAAATAAATTTAAAGAAAAAAAAAAAAAAAGCATTTAACTATATCTGCGAAGTGACACCTCAACACTGAGTCTGTTAGTACAGTAAGTGGTTTAGGAAACCCTGTTGTCTTCAGTCTGTGTATGTAACCCTGCAAGGCAAACACCAACTCTGACTTTCTTCGAAGTAAGAAAACTCCTTTAAAAGACAAGTTGCAACTGAAAACTGAGGAGTTAGGAAAGCCTCACCTCCTACCGATCTCGAAGTGTGCCCTGAGGAAGTCGTTAAATGGCAACATGTGCTGCTCCTTGCTGAACTCAACGTGGTTAGCTATGTTCTGCAGGANGCCCTGAGGAAGTCGTTAAATGGCAACATGTGCTGCTCCTTGCTGAACTCAACGTGGTTAGCTATGTTCTGCAGGATCTTGGACATGAGCATGAGGCCACGCTTCACCGATGACGGCACCACCTTGCTCACGATACCCATCTCCTGCGGCGACACTGTGCCAAACCAAACAAAACCCCATCTGTCTTCAGGTTATGTATCATCCACCACTGAAAACTTCCCTCCTGATAATGCTACAATCACTGTGTTGCTCTATGACATTCTGCCCTGGCTAGAAGATTGTTACTGTGCAGTAGTGTTTCCCAGTTAGTTCGGAGCTGTGGGACTCTCTCGTTATGTAAAAAGAAGCATAAATTTATGTTAACCTTTATTTCTAACTAATTCAAATCATAAGACACGTCAANCTCTCGTTATGTAAAAAGAAGCATAAATTTATGTTAACCTTTATTTCTAACTAATTCAAATCATAAGACACGTCAACAGCACATTATAAATATCTGTATTGCCAGAATGAAAGCCTTTAAGAAAGTTGGAGCTCAAATGTAAGTTTTGCCNAACAGCACATTATAAATATCTGTATTGCCAGAATGAAAGCCTTTAAGAAAGTTGGAGCTCAAATGTAAGTTTTGCCACAGACATCCAGGCTTCCATGAACCAACAAAAGAGAGACACATTTCTAAAATACTGGCTACTATAATATTATTACATTATACACAGCATTATATGTACAACCACAAATTGCATCATCATAAAGTGGAACATGATAGGTCAAACACTTTCTTTTATCAATAACACAAGTAATCAAACCACATCATTTTTCACAAACAACTCCCTTTTGTTAGCCTGTTTTACTCAGCAACTTGGTATGTTACCACTCTACCTTTTCCAATACCAATAGTAAGAAATCATAACATGTCATCTCCTATTCCTGTAACTGTACCTAATTGGATAAGAAAACCTGTTTCATGCTTTCACACTCTTGTACTACATTTAAGAACATTATCAGTGTATCTATTGAATTTAATCGTGAAACTCTCTTGTTTCCACTGTTAGTATACTCAGACATGTATTTCAAAAGTATTTTATTAGTCTCCTGTGAGTGGAGTGGAGCTGTTTGAGTGGCTCTTAACAACAAGTTCTTGAGAGCAGACGAGAGTGAAACGTGATGGATATGGAGGAGCGCTGGAATACAAAGATGGGGGAAAAGGTAGATTGCCCAGAAAACCTGGGGGAAATGGTAGATGGCTGAGAAAACCAGCTGATCAGCAGCATCGTTCAGTATGATACCCTGATGCACCACGAGTGACGTCCATATCATGCCGTAGTCAAGCCACAGCCGCGACCCCTCCTAAGTAGTGTGTTACGCTGTACACACCACAGGTGTGATGGCCAGGGATTGGCACGAGGGCCGCCTGCTGGTCGCCAACCAGCATCACACCCCGGCATGCTTCCAATCCTCCAGCCACTGACTGCAGAGAAGTAATCAAACCCAGCGCTCTGCCCCATGGTCATCTTCGTCGCTGTCGCTCTGCCTCAGGATACGTAGTCCTTAGTTCAGAGCTGACTTGTGGAGTTCTTGTGCAGAACGTCAATCTGCCTAGTTGAACACCAAAGTTTTCAGATATTCCTTTTGAATAATGCCAGTCTATGGTTATCCTTGCCTCACACGACACCGTGTCTACAAAGACCATCCCACCACCTTTGTTGGCAACCTTNGCCAGTCTATGGTTATCCTTGCCTCACACGACACCGTGTCTACAAAGACCATCCCACCACCTTTGTTGGCAACCTTGGTCCGGCCCTTCAGGCACCAATCAAGGTACAGGTTGGATGTGTGTGTTCTATTTCCTCGGTAATAAACAGACACATTCCAAGTTGGCTGTATCACTCTCTGTCTGCTTTCTTGTTACACCGAAGAGCCAAAAAAACTGGTACACCNGACACATTCCAAGTTGGCTGTATCACTCTCTGTCTGCTTTCTTGTTACACCGAAGAGCCAAAAAAACTGGTACACCTGCCTAATATTGTGTAGGGCCCCCGCGAGCATGCAGAAGTGCCTCAAGATGATGTGGCATGGACTCTACTAATGTCTGATGGTATGCAGGAGGCAATTCACACCATGAATCCTGCAGGGCAGTCCACAAATCCATAGGAGTGTGAGGTGGTGGAGATCTCTTCTGAACAGCACGTTGCAAGGCATTCCAGATATGCTCAATAATGTTCATGTCTGGTGATTTAGGTGGCTAATGGAAGTGTCTAAAGTCAGAAGAGAGTTTCTGGAGCCACTCGGTAGCAACTCTCGACGTGTGGGGTGTCGCATTGTCCTGCTGGAATTGTCCACGTCCGTCGGAATGCACAATGGACATGAAAGGGTTCAGGTGATTGGACAGGATGCTTGGTTATCTGTCACCTGTCAGAGTCGTATCTAGACGTATCAGGGGTCCCATTTCACGCCAACTGCACACGCCCCTTATCTTTTTCCGGCAGCAGCGATGCCAAAGATTTGATGTTTTACAGGATTCCTGATATTCACGGTACACTCATGAAATTGTTGTACGCGAGCGAAAATCCAAATGTTATCGCTACCTCGGAGATGCTGTGTCCCATTTCTTGTGCGCCGACTATAACAACACGTTCAAACTCACTTAAATCTTGATAACCTGCCATTGTAGCAGCAGTAACCGATTTTGCAGCTTTGCTAGACACTTATGGTCTTATATAGGAGCTGCCGACCGCACTGCGTTACTCTGGTTGGTTCCATACCTCTGTTATTTGCATACGCACGCCTATACCAGTTTTTTTGGCTCTCAAGTGTATAACGACGTCCCACCTTGATGAGTAACACAGGAGAGTCACCCCACCCAGCTGTTACCACTTTCAACTTTCTGTGTAGTGCTTGGGTCTGGTGGCGACGTCCTGCCCAGCCAATTGACTTACAGGAAGCCAATAGTTGGCAATCCCTAGGGACGTGGAATGCAAACCTTCCAAGTTGACTCGGAATTGCCAAGGAACGGGGACACATTCTATGCAGACACCGCAGGCAACGCATTATAAGGGAAGTCACTGCCCTCCAGGAAGCCGCCCATGTTTTTCCACCAACCGCAGGTTCCCTACCAGGCCATGCCCCCTCCTTCAGTACACTAACTACCACCTGCTTCTGTGCTGTCACTTGACTTTATGCTTCACCATTGGGCTGGATATGAGAAAGCAGTAAAACAGGCCCTAGCTCTGGTTGGAATCATGGTGGATAACGAGCATGGCACCAACGGGATGTACACATGGAAATGGAAAGCCGCTGCATGCCAGAGGAGAATCTGCTGTCTCGCCACTACCACCTACTCTACCCAAGAAGCGAACTGCCAGTAAAACGGACCCTGGTAGCGAGGAAAGTAGTGCGATGCCTGGAGCCCCAACTGCAGGGTCCCCCAGCATTTAGCTACGCTCCAACCAGGGTGCCCATGCCCCCACTTCGAGCAGTGCTCCACCCCGTGCCCAGCGAGGAGATGCCCAGAGCTCAGGCTCCTTCCCTCTCCAAAGACCCTGTCAAGACGACGCCTGCATCCCAGCCATTAAGGGCTCCTTGTTGCTAAGCATTGCCACTGAACACCACCACTCACCAGGTGAGGCGTCAAACTAAATGTGAAAAACCCACGAGTGTTCCTGCCGGGAATAGAATCTGGTTTGCCTTGGTGGAAGGTAAACATTCTAGCCACTGTGCCAACAGCTGCCTCGTCTTCTGTAAAAAAGAAGAGTGTCTCAAAAACGAACTGGTTCACATCAATCTTCAACTGCACACATTTATACAATTTATCGTCCGAGCCAAGTAATTTCCGGTAACATGCATGTTTGTACACAGCAATGAACAACTAGAAATGAATGATGTCTTATAAATGCTTGATGATGGCAAAGGGAATAATCTTGGGATTACTGATAATATTTACTGTATTTACTAATGTAAGCGCCTCACCCATGGAAATACCCAAGTGGAAAACGTGAGCCAAAAACTACACCTACAATGTTGAGTTAAAATTAGAGTGTAATTAATCATGCTGCACAAAATTGAAAATGAGCTGTTGTGAGAAAATATGTACGGTGATCTGAAATGTGTCACATGTTCAAGTACCAACAGGACAAAACTAGAGACGACACCAAAAAAAAAATGTGCATTGACAAGAAAGAAACGTAAATACCCTGCATTTTAATAAGAGCCGTATAGACATATCTGTTACGCTATAAAATCAGGATATGCGTCAAGTCAAGGCAAATCATATTGTTAACTTAGTATTGCCACGTAAAATATTAAAGTGAAATACACTATACTGAATTTGATTTGTTTCAATAGGTTTGCTGGAATTGTAAATTACTTACACTGCCGGCCATTAAGATTGCAACACCATCAAGGATGACACTCAAGGATCCCACATCAAGTGAATGCATAGAGCAAGTAAGGATGATGACATGATTAGTTGTTCACCCGAGTGGCATGGCACTTGCGCCAATGGCAACACTGATAAAAAAAGTATCCAACCGGAGGTCAAGCAGCTGCTGAAAAATAGTGGACTTGTTATTTCCTCATCGTTTGTGCGCACAGATGGACCGAGCATGCCACGTCGAAGATCACGACAACCATGCAAACAGGTTTCCGCGTTTACATGTATGAGAAACGGCATATCTGGATTGTGGATTATCTTACCACAAAATTGGTTCCCCTGTTGGAAGAAATGCAACCACCGTGATGCGGATACAGTGATCGGTGGGTCGAGAAGGTACAGACTAAGTGACATGCAGGAAGTCAATGGCATCGTTGCACCAACAAGACTAGGACAGACATCTATTGCACATTGCGATGATGGACCATAGCGCCATATCAAGTACCCTCACTCAAGAGTTCAGGCACGTGGCTCAATAATCTGTGTCCGCAAGCACCATTTGTCGCTATGTACATCATCAAGAGGCACTGTGTTTGCCACTGACTGCTTACCACAAACACCTGCGGATGCAAGTGCGTGGAAAGTTATACCTTGAGGGGCAAATGGCACGACATTGTCTTCTTCATTGAATTCTGCTTCTGCTTGCGGCACTATGATGGTCACATCCATGTCTGGCAGCACTAGGGCACACGTCTAGCAGAGTTCTGCATTATGCACTGTCATACCTGTCCGGCGCCTGGAGTGATGGCATGGGATGCAATCAGATTCCAGTCCCATTTGCAACTAGTCTGCATAACTGGGAAACTGACCATCAAACATTACATTGCAGAGGTGTTGATGCTAGTTGTCCTTTATTTTCAGAGCCAACCTGAGGCACTGTACCCACAGGACAACAGATGATCACAAGTGACACACATCCTCCGAAGATTCCTGGAGGACCACATTACACTGCTGCCTTCGTATGTGAATTCACTGGTCAGCATGATTTTTTTCACAAGCAACCGGAATAGCGACCCTAGTCCGGTTTTTTATGCTGAATTAAAATATGTAAACGGATTTCTTCCATCAGGCATAGTTTTCTTGTGACAGTCATTTCCGCGTAATATACTTCTGTATGATGCTACTCGCTCCCTGTGAGATACAGGGTGGGTTGTTGTTAGAAAAAATTAGCTATACTAAATATAACTGGAATATCTTAAGTGATTTGAAGGTCATATCTTTATTGTTAGGTTTGCAACTTGGATACACGAAATTCTCCTGTTTTTTGTGTGAATGGGACAGCAAGGATAGGAAGTCTCACTACATAAAGAAACAATGGCCTAAACGTGAATCTCTTATTCCTGGGAATCAAAATGTAACAAATACCCCATTAGTGGATTCCGAAAAGGTGTATTTACCTCCCCTGCATATAAAACTGGGGCTTATAAAAAATTTTGTAAAAGCAATGGATAGAAGTTCTGCTGCATTTATGTATCTGAAATCTAAATTTCCGAAAATAAGCGATGCAAAATTGAAAGAAGGAATATTTATAGGGTGCCAATAAGACCACTAATATCGGATGATGAACATTTTCAGGAACTGTTACATCCACCGGAAAAAGTAGCGTGGAAATCATTCAAAAATATCTGTTGTGGATTTCTTGGCAATAATAAAGAAGAAAACTATAGTGAAATAGTGNGAAATCATTCAAAAATATCTGTTGTGGATTTCTTGGCAATAATAAAGAAGAAAACTATAGTGAAATAGTGAGTGACCTGACGTCGTTCAAAGTAATGGGCTGCAACATGTCTTTGAAAATTCACTTCTTGGACTCTCACCTAGACTCCTTCCCTGAAAATCTTGGGGCTATTTCTGATGAACATGGTGAGCATTTTCAACAGCAGATTTCTACTGTGTAAAAGAGGTACCAAGGCAAATGGAGTCCCAATATGCTGGCCGACTCCTGCTGGACCATGAAGAGAGACATCCCGAACGCAAAACATGGCCGAAAATAATCATATAAAACTTTTTAGGTAAGCGTAAATTAGCCGTATATTTATTATTAAGTGTTTCGTAAGTACTAATTCTTTTAAAACTTTAAACACGTGCCACAAAAAAACCCTGCCAGATGGAAAAAATCTNTCGTAAGTACTAATTCTTTTAAAACTTTAAACACGTGCCACAAAAAAACCCTGCCAGATGGAAAAAATCTGAGAAGATATTTGAACTCAGCATGGCAAATGAAGTTAATTTTTTTTATTTAGTCCTTGTGAAAGAAAAACTTTTTTTTTTGTTGACCAGTGTTATCTCACCCATCATACTAATGTGGTTTATGGTGAGAACAGATACTGCTACTGAAAAATTAATGTGCAACTCCATGCAAGCACGTANATCATACTAATGTGGTTTATGGTGAGAACAGATACTGCTACTGAAAAATTAATGTGCAACTCCATGCAAGCACGTATGAATGCCCACCCCAGGCCAAAGAAAGGAAATAGGATCATCAAAAGTATATTTTAGCCTTCATATATTAGGGCTCAGTTAAGGCAGTTTTCGAGGAACCAGTTACTAAATACATCTTGGGAGGGAGGGAGGGGGTGAGTGAGTGAGTATGCAGGTATAGTCGGTTCACGACTGGAAGAGACTTTCTTGAAGCCCTGCTAAAGACCTACTTTCAAGCCCATTTCNATGCAGGTATAGTCGGTTCACGACTGGAAGAGACTTTCTTGAAGCCCTGCTAAAGACCTACTTTCAAGCCCATTTTGTATCCTTCCGCCAAAGGCAAACAAACATTGCCATGTGGCAGTCACATGGCAATGTTNATGCAGGTATAGTCGGTTCACGACTGGAAGAGACTTTCTTGAAGCCCTGCTAAAGACCTACTTTCAAGCCCATTTCGTATCCTTCCGCCAAAGGCAAACAAACATTGCCATGTGGCAGTCACATGGCAGTGTTTACATGCAATGTTTACATTCCATTGTGTGTGTGTACATGTTTTGTACATGCACGTACCCATTATAAAAGTCATGTATATATTATTAATGGATATTCCACAAGCGTAAAGTTTTTAATCTTGAGAATTTCACACAAAAGAATATGCAATGCCAGAGAAAAACATTTCATTCAATAACCCAAAATGTGAGTATTTTGATGAATGGATAGTTGTCTATTTACAATCGATTGTTAGTGACTTCCGGTAAATTCCAGTACATCGAAGGCAAGATCGTCAGTATTGATCGAAATTGCTACAGACGTTAAAATGGCGTGGTGGTAAACTGAGTCGGATGTTTCGCGCAATTGTAAAACAGTGTTTAAAAATAGTTGTGATGGTTTTCGACAGGACGGCAGAGTTTGCGAGTGAAGGATTCTACGTCTTCGACAATGTGAAAACAATTCTTATGTGCAAATACTGCAACGTTAGAATAGAAAGGCAAAGGAAAGACACGTGCACCATAATACATAAAAACAAAAGGCATCAGTACAACGAGAATGTGAGTACAAATTAAAATCATACGTTATTAAAAACCAAATAATAAAATGCGGATATTAGTAAAACACGACAAATAAATGAATTATTATAGGTTAAACACGATAATCGCAAAAATCCTCTGGCACATGTGTCAACCACACCCCGCCACAACACAAGGTACAAAGGTTAGTAAATAAATGGCCACATTACTTTCACCTTGAGCGTGATCATGTGACTATGCAAGAAACGTTGAAATCTAAATACGTTGGCATTACGTCATTAATAATCGGCATAAACAAGTCTTTTCGACACCCATTTGTAAGCGATAAATGAACAATTATGTTAAAACTTTGGAACTATTTCCTCTCTTTGTGCTGGCAACCTAACCGCATAACTGTATCCGCGCTTGCCGCTGTTTGTAATGTTATATGTATGTCGCTAACGGCTAGGGTGTTTTTTCAAAAGTTTCTTCCAGTCGTGAACCGACTGTATTTATGCACATATTTATGTAAGTGTTAATGTGCATACATATATGNGAACAATTATGTTAAAACTTTGGAACTATTTCCTCTCTTTGTGCTGGCAACCTAACCGCATAACTGTATCCGCGCCCGCCGCTGTTTGTAATGTTATATGTATGTCGCTAACGGCTAGGGTGTTTTTCCAAAAGTTTCTTCCAGTCGTGAACCGACTGTATTTATGCACATATTTATGTAAGTGTTAATGTGCATACATATATGTATGCATGTGTGTGTGTGTGTGGACATGTATGCATGAATGCACGAATGAATGTATGTACATACATATGTGCACATGTACATATGTATGCATGAGAGCATGTGTGAATGCATGTGTGCATGTATGCATATGCTATGTATGGAATGCATATAATATACAGTCAAATCACATTATTATGAATATATGCTAGTATCCAGAGTAACCACCCTTCGCAGCATGGACGACAGCTAGACGACCTGTGCCACACTACGTGCCGCTGCAAGACAGAGTACAGCTCTGGCGGGCCTGCCGCACAAGCGTCGAAGGGAGGCCCAGGCAATATAAGGAGACGCCGTGGCGCCGCCCTCCCACCTTCAGCTGGCCGGCGAAGAATAATAACTCTGTAAGAGTGGAGCGTTCCCAACCCTCACCCACCTAGAGCCAGTCAACAGACTCTGTGTCCAGGCAGCACCACACCCGCTGAGAGCCACCACCTCATCGTGTGAAATGCCCCGACCATGTGTGTGTGTGTGTGTGTGTGTGTGTGTGTGTGTGTGTGTGTGTGAGAGAGAGAGAGAGACAGAGAGTGCGCCACCTCTCCAGTTCGCCATCGAGGGTCCAGATGCCTTCGAGATGATGTTCATACTTCACGCCTGTGGCTCTGGCTAACAGAAGAGGGGTTTGACGCGCCACAAGCAACGTCACGCTGCTCGAGCATCCACAGACTTCTTCAAGTCGTCACTGCATTTCGCAGTCATGTCAAGAGTTCTACTCTGCACAACCCTTGCTGTCTGTCAGTACGCTGAAGCCACGCTTCCAGCTATCTTGTTGCTCGTCTTCGAGTGCCGCCTGATTGGGGTCGCAGTCGCCCCCCCACAATGCCACGTCTTCCGAGACTAGGTAAATAAAGTGTTGCAACCTAGGATCGACCCTTCAGGTCTTAGTCAGGGTACAGACTGGTTTGTGTGTGTTTGATTGAGCAATCATTAAATCAGGCATAAATCTGACTTGGCTGAGTTGTCTCTTTATCTCTCATACATTGATACATTGCTCCTGCCATTCCCTATTTTCATCACCAGTCCTAGTAAGACTCCTCTAGGGATACCCACGAGCTAAAATTCACTCCTTTTCTCTCCTATTGGTAGCTGTCTCAAAGTGTAGCTTAGGAAGCCCGCATTCCTAGGCCTCACTATTGCAGTTGCCTCTTGGACTATCACCCCTCTGGCAGATACCTGGGTCTACTAGCAACGTTTTGCTCACTAGGTCACGTGTTTCGACACGACAGACCAACCTTTAAGGANCTCCTGCCATTCCCTATTTTCATCACCAGTCCTAGTAAGACTCCTCTAGGGATACCCACGAGCTAAAATTCACTCCTTTTCTCTCCTATTGGTAGCTGTCTCAAAGTGTAGCTTAGGAAGCCCGCATTCCTAGGCCTCACTATTGCAGTTGCCTCTTGGACTATCACCCCTCTGGCAGATACCTGGGTCTACTAGCAACGTTTTGCTCACTAGGTCACGTGTTTCGACACGACAGACCAACCTTTAAGGAGCCTCACTCTCCACGACACCTGGGTCTGCTAGCAATGTTTGCCTCGCCAGGGAGCCCCGGGAGTGGACGCCCCTTGCTCTGCTGCTGTAATCTCCAGTTTGGTACTTGGGCCCGCTAGTGACGTTCCACTCGCCAAGCTACCGAGCTGAAGACCAGTAGAACAGTCTTCAAACCTCGCCTAACCTCTGCACCCTACTCTCCATCAGGATGCTATACCTTACTGGCCACCCACAATCTACCTATCAGGTCTACCAAATCCCCTTATGCCTCACCACAGGGATCGGTGGGGCAAAACTGCCAACTTGTGGGTAGCTTAAGATGGGGTACCGATGAGTAGAGGTTCAGTTGACAACCAGGTTTACATCTGGAATAAAAAGGAGACTGCACACCAGAGAAGGTATGCATCTAGCTCGTCAAGCGCCCACCTGAACCTCATCTGGCACGTACCTCGCGCAGTATCTCCGCTGCCACCAACACCGCAGAAGAATACGCCTACATTTGTACGGCCAGCCAACGTTACTCTAGGGTAGTCAGGCCCTAAATGTTACATCCGCTTATACCACGACTAGGGTACCCACTCGCCCATAGCTCACAAGCGCTCCACCCAAAGTACATTGCTCAATCATAGAAGTGGCCAAGCCTAGTAACGTAGGCACCAGGAAAAACCCTGTGCAAGTGGCGACCACTGCTTCACC
>NQII01005321.1:114768-139910 GCA_002778355.1 Clitarchus hookeri
GCTGCGAGTCAAATATTGTGCACACACACTTTCTGTGCCTGGATTTTGGGTTCATGATCCCTTCTCGCTCTCTGAGTAAGTCAAGGTTGTCAGGTGACAGGTGGCCACAATGTGTTGATGCGCCACGAGGCGACATCCTTGGCTTATAGTAGTGTGTGTCTCTGACACTGCCCCTGTTCTGTGCTGTTACACGCTGTTGCTAACACATCCACCACATCCTCTCTACGACTCTATGCTGGAAGTGTTCTGCGCCGCCTACCAGTAGGTGGCCAGCAAGCCGCCGCAGCTCGCTACTTTGGCGGGTAGGCCATCCCCTGCCCAAGGCTGCGCTGGGCCGGCTGGTACTGCACGTGCATCCTCGATGCGCAGGAGGGATGGTTACTCTTACTCTCTCACCGCTCCAGAGCGCCCATCACTTGCCACAGCCCTCAGAGCAGTATATAGGCCGCGGACCAGCCATTTTCGAGGGAGTTCACTGGGTTTAGCTCCCCAACCTGAACTCTGTGACACTTGTGTCCCCCGCCTGAGCGCCATGTCACTAGCCAGCTATCGCTACAGTTCGAAGTTCAGTGTGTGCCACACGCCCACGCCTTTAAACTGAATCACGCGCCTTATGTGGCGCTTGGTTATGGCTCGTAAGGCTTTTATAGGCATAGGTCGGAAGTCTGTATTCTGCATTTTGTCATTAAAGACACTTGCTCTCAAGTCAACCTTCTGCTTTCACAGCTACTCTAACTACCGCTATCCTACATTCGACTCTCGCATGGCTTTGCCCAGACCTGAACCCCCTTATCACAGGTCCAGAAGGAAGCTCCTTATTCTTGCCAGTGTTGGAAGCTTGGCTGCCAGCTGGTCATGCCACTCTCCTGGGCACTCCCTTGGCAATGGCATTGAGAGTCTTTCCCGGACTCCCAAGCTCGAGGAGGGAAAGCTCTAAGGCTCCAGCTGTGCGCCTGACTCGAGCAATCGGCCGCCCCTGAGACGTCACNAAGAATTAGTGTTCTTTACAAGAAAAGTCAGTACCCTCAACCTGACGGTGAGACTTGAGCTATTGTGTTGCCCTCCTCACTTCAGGCTGATAGTGGACTAGCTCCTCGAGAAGACCACGACAGCACTCCCCTCTGAGACTGTGTGTAGTTACAAACCCTCAACCTGATAGTAAGACTTGAGCGATTGTGTTGCCCTCCCTTACTGCTTGTTGACGGGAAGGTAAACAGGGACGAACCCTTATGGCATCGACACCAGAGGGCATTGCCGGCCCACTGGGAAGACCATGCCAGATAAGAGTTCCCTTCGACGACCGAATACATTGAACATTATCCAAACGTGCCTGGGCCTTCAGGTTTCAGACACCTCCATTTGCCTAAGTACCTACAGTACACATCACTATCCCGATGCCTCGTCACCATGCTGGGAGGAAGAAGGCAGCTAAGGCCACACTTGCACAGACAAAGCATGCTGCCAGGCAGGGACCAGCCCTAATCAAATCCTCGTTAACGGAGCACACCGCTGCCTAGCTCCTAGGGGGAGAACTGACTAGTCCATATCAGAAGCACGCAGTGACATCAGTGTCTGTTTATTTTTCAAGCAAGGATTTGACCAATTCTGTATATATAAGAACACAGATACAAAGAAGACAAAGGGGTTTTCAATTTTATATTTAATAATACTCGTATCACATTCACATCTGCCAGGGATTTGAAAGATATACTTTAAAATAAAAAGTACTTTGAAGTGAAGTACTTTGGAATGCGTTTTTACCTTAAGGAGTGTAAATATCAATGTCAAACTGCTGTGACGTGGTTGGTCATAACATGTGATATGGTGAACAAGACTGCCCAATAATTTATGACGNCCCAATAATTTATGAGGTGCCATGTTAATGGCTGACATTCAATGAATTCTGGTACGTAAATGGTGGTGTGACAAACTACACACCTCAAAAAATTTTTGCTATACAAAATTTTATTGCTCATGAAGGATGTTCACTGCGGCACATTACAAAGAGGTATCGGAATGGCAGGCATTGTACTCTATAGAGACTAGAGGTGAGCCGATGTGGTTTTTGAGCCTTTTCCGATATTGCCGATACCAATACCTATACTGCTTTGACAAGGGAATATAACATTATTGCCAGTTTCAAAAAATAAAAACTTAATTTTTAAACATTTACCCAAATAAAATTCTAATTGTCTTCGTTTTTATTGTTTCAGTCATAGGCCTAACTATTACGATAAATATAAATATAGGGACCACATATTAAGCTTAAGCATATTTATAAGACAAAAATAACCTGCAAAAGCATGTCATTAAGCAATGAAACTTAAAAAAAAAAAAAACATAACACTTCAAATGGTGCGTACATTCAATGTGCCATTTTAAGTTTGTGGTACTATAGGACCTTGATGATGTACCGCCTCTCGAAACCAAACATTTGCAAATATTGTAAACAGATTTGCATTCTTGTGTGTTGCTTACGGTACCAAGAAATTCCACAAATCACTTTTTCTTCCAGCCATATCATTTGTTTACTGCTGGCACACATAAATAATTTCACCACGTTCGAACCCTAACCTAACACTGTTATGTTACTACAGCAACAGCAAACAAACAAAAAATAGGCAAACTCTGTCGGAATGGCACCGCTAGGCGGCAGTAATGTGCAGCATATAACCAACATTACAAGATTACACAAGTTTTTTTTTTATGTGTCGCAGTANCGCTAGGCGGCAGTAATGTGCAGCATATAACCAACATTACAAGATTACACAAGTTTTTTTTTTATGTGTCGCAGTATTTGCGTTTTGTCGTAAAACAATTAAGACAAAATATTTTTGGAGGTAATCGTAAATATTAATTACTGCTAATATTATATATGCGTTAGGCTGATAAAATGTTAAGTTTTGTTTAAGCTAGAAGCTTGCCTCCATAGAAAAATTCAGTAAATGCAAATGGTGGCTACTATTGTTTGGTTGTATACATGTTTCGTAAACAATCATGCAAAACGTGCCTAATTTTGCTTTGAAAATAAACACAGCCAGTTGGGTACTTTAGTAAAAACCAATTTAAAAATTGTGATTATTTTAATAAAACCAAATAGTGAGCAAAGCACTCCAATTATGGCAAGTTGAAAACAGCATCATCTTAGATTCTTAGGGCAAAATATTGGTTATAATATCGGCGATTTAAAAATGAATTGCGCACAATTCCGATAATTACGATATCATCCGGTTTCGATATATTGGTACTGGTATCGGCTCAGTCCTAATAGAGACAGAACATATTTTCATCCCGTATTTTCCCTTAGGCCATAAGAAACAGAGTAACTGAGTAATCCCAGTGGTGCAAAAACTTTTTAGATGTGTGTACGAACAGACAGGAAATAACACTCAACATCCTTGCAAACTGATGGCAGTTTGCTTCTGCTCATCTGCAGGTACATACGAAGAAACCAAGATAACAAACCTATAGCAGGGTTGATNCTGATGGCAGTTTGCTTCTGCTCATCTGCAGGTACATACGAAGAAACCAAGATAACAAACCTATAGCAGGGTTGATAAAGCGGAGGAAGATAACAGTGCCAACAGCTCCAATATTATTCTGTGGGAACTGTGGGAACCTCTTGCTGAGCACCTGGTACAGGCAGTGGCACATACTGCGAAGCTGTGGCGGGAACCTGCAAACATATGACACATGTTGGTGCTCTTCATGCTGCCACACTTACCAGTCTATCTTTCCCCTTACCTCAATTCGCAATCATTCTCTTTCAATCACTTAATAACTTTCGTTAGTAAATCACTATTANCTATCTTTCCCCTTACCTCAATTCGCAATCATTCTCTTTCAATCACTTAATAACTTTCGTTAGTAAATCACTATTAACTCACTCACTCAAAACACACTCTCTCAATCACTCTCAACCATTCATTCTCTTCCAATTCAACAGTAACATCACAAACAATGGCCACCTCTCATTCAAAGTTCACTCTCTTTATCAACCGTCACACTCTCAATCAACTATACTTTCGAACAGTAGGTCATTTTNCTCTCATTCAAAGTTCACTCTCTTTATCAACCGTCACACTCTCAATCAACTATACTTTCGAACAGTAGGTCATTTTTGCATATTTGTGCGACATTACAGTTTTTATTTTTTTCTTAACTATTAATATTTTAACCAGGATTAGTAATGCAGAAAATATAATTTGTGTAACACCGCCTCACTCTTTAAGGACATAGTTAAATATTTGAATTTCTAAAACTAAAATAATAATTTTCCAATAAAGACTGATTGTTATTAATTTAAGAATTTTTGAAATTAACACGATTATTTGTATTTTAATTATTGAATTGTGTTAATAATTTTTGAAGTTTAGGTTTGAGTTTAACTTCATTTTGTTTGCATCACGCTTATCCTTGAGTAACTAGAAATGATTGTGCNTTTGAAGTTTAGGTTTGAGTTTAACTTCATTTTGTTTGCATCACGCTTATCCTTGAGTAACTAGAAATGATTGTGCCTTGCCAGCATTTATGGAGGTCCATGACCTTACCGCAAAGCCTTCTTGGTGGGAACCATGAGTTAAGCCAACGTTGTCATTTGCATTGGGATTTTCCATCAGAAAAGCCCTGGGGCCATCGGAAGGTTACTAAGTTAATTTGTTCGCCAAAAACAAGTGTGCAGAATAGGCTGCCCTGACACAAAAGAAGAGATTGGAAAGCTTGCTGATTTCATTAAGTATNTTTGAAGTTTAGGTTTGAGTTTAACTTTATTTTGTTTGCATCACGCTTATCCTTGAGTAACTAGAAATGATTGTGGCTTGCCAGCATTTATGGAGGTCCATGACCTTGCCGCAAAGCCTTCTTGGTGGGAACCATGAGTTAAGCCAACATTGTCATTTACATTGGGATTTTCCATCAGAAAAGCCCTAGGGCCATCGGAAGGTTACTAAGTTAATTTGTTCACCAAAAACAAGTGTGCAGAATAGGCTGCCCTGACACAAAAGAAGAGATTGGAAAGCTTGCTGATTTCATTAAGTATTTCGAGTGAGAAATATTGCACCTCAAGAGGATGCCATTACGTCAACTTTTATTAGTATGACGTCGTTTTGTTTACTGAGGCCACCATTTGTGCTCCGCTGGAGGGGCCATTAAGCACCACAAAACTTCAAGTTTGATATTTTATTAACTTTGCAGCAAAGTTTCAAGCCCTTATTATTAATTTGTGGAAATATTTTCACAGTTATCCTGACGCGGCATAGGTGATGACGTTATCCTGATCTAGCGTCGCCAGAGCCGCTGGCCCCTCCGAGAAGAACTATACATCATACACGGCACACGTGCCTGCTTTACGCTGTGACGCCAGGTATTCGACCGCAGGCCGGATGCTACCACCTGCCGGTCAACAACCCGCTTCATGATTTGCAGTGCTTACCCCTTCGGCCATGGAGGAAAATGCAGCCTGGTCTTTGGCTGCCTCAGCCATCTCCACTGCTGCCTCGTCGCCTCTCTCTCTGCCACACTGCGCCCCCTGCACTGGCACTGTGTTTCAGGTATAAATAAGACCCGTGGTCCTCAGTTCGAGACTGACTTGCGCAGCTCAGTTGCGGAACGCCACTCTGCCCGGCCACGAACAGAAGCCTACGACTTCTCCACAACCTACTACTGGCTGACTGGTGCAGGTCAGTTGCAAGACAATACTCTGCCCGGCCACGTACTGAAGCCCTCTACCTGCGAAGCGCAGCTTCAGTTGCAGATCATTACTCTGACCAACCACTTTCCGAAGCAGTCCATGCCTCACAGCTGCACGGCTCTAGCCACAATTATAAAGTCCAAGTACTGACAGCCTGGGGTTACCCTCGCCCCCTGCGCTACGGCGTCTTCCGAGATTAAGGGAAACGTCTGCTGGTGTTGTGGCGAATTTAACACTACTAAAGTACTGTACTAGAGTACTGTACAACGAATTTCAGCAAGAAAACGACCAACTGGCGGCAGCTGCACACGACTCCACTTACCACCATGATGTATAACATGAAAGTGCTCTCTTCTTCCTGTAGCTCAGGACTGCCAACCCTTGAGACAGTATTGACAATTGACGAACGCGTTCCAAGTTAGGCGCACGGGAAATTTAAATTGGTTCAGGCACAAGTATTAAGAGGTCAGTACAAGAAACTACACAAAGTTCTGCCGTGCAATTACCACTGATCTAAACTTCTAACCAATCCATATTTACAAGGTCACAAGTCCAAACATACCGCCCACCTTGAAATGCCGAGATTTCCATCAACTTAGCATTGTTCGGGTAATGGATACAATTTAACAATTGGATGCTTAAAGACTCCATTGGCGGTGCGCACTGTAGCGACTTGTGCAATGCCATCCCTCCCCGGATGAAGTTCTTCTGCACGTGCAAGACGCCACTGCAGAGGAGGTATTCTGTCGTCCTTAATAAACACAAGTTGATTGGAAGTGGTGCTTGCCCCTGGCTTCCGCCACTTTGAGCGTTGCTGGAGAGTATGAAGATACTCCTGGTGTTAACGCTGCCAGAAGTTTTGATGTAGCCGTTCAATCAGCTGCCATCGTTGAAGCCTGTTTAGGCTGACATCATCATGATTCGGTTCTAGCACAGCGACATGGGCCTCAAGTGTCAGGAAGTGTTCTGGGGTAACGGTGAAAAAGTCATTGGGGTCCGAACTTAGACGGCACAGGGGTCTGGAGTTCAGGAACGCTTCCACCTGCACAACAACAGTATCCAACTCCTCAAAGGTAAGGATTTGATCCCCAATGACACGTACCAAGTGGGTGTTGAAGGACTTGACCTTGGCCTCCCACAAGCCTCCGAAGTGAGGGGCAGCAGGTAGGTTGAAGTGCCAGATCACTTCAAGGGGTGTGAATCCATCGAAAATACTTTTCTGGTGAGAGGATGATGTCACAAGCTGATGGAGTTCCATCAGATAATTGTGGGCCCCGACAAAGTTCGTCCCAGTCACTATAAATCTCGGAAGACCTTCCGTGACGAGAAACAAAACGTTTGTCGGCAGCCAGGAAAATATCAGTGGATAGGTCAGAGGCAACTTCCACATGGATAGGCAGAGATAGGCCATCAACACTGATGACTTATAAGTCCTGCTAGCCCTTATCAGAATGGGCCCTGCAAATAGTCCACCCCTACCTTACCAAATGGATTCACCTGTTAAACCCTCATGACAGGCAAATTGCCCATTAGAAGTGTGCACGATGATGGTTTTGCCCTCCAACAGCACACACAATAGTGCAATCGCCTTGTGATGTCATGTTTATCTGAGAGTATCCAAAAATTTTCCCTCAGAATGCCCTGCAAAGTAAGCATACCAGGGTGCTGATTCCTTTCATGGTAGTGTCCAACTATGAGGTCGTTCAACATATGGGTCTTGGGGAGCAGTACTGGATCATTGTGATCAAAGGGAAGGTCAGAGCGCTGGAATCTACCGCCCATCCTTAACAGACCTGTATAATCAACAAAGGGAACGAGTGTTCGAATCGGGGGAGAAAGACGTCGACCCTTCTGCACAGAAGAAAGCTCTTCTTTGAACGGCACAGATTGCACATGCAACAATAGAATGTGAAGTGACTTGTCCAACTCACTAGGGATAAAGTGCCCAGATAGGCGATTTGCAAGAGAGTTACTGCAATTGTGAATTAAATGCAGCACAAATGACACTACTCGAAGCAACTTTCTCAAACTACTAAAAAGTGATAGCAGATTGTCAAACTCGTTAGCTGAAACAAATGTTTCCAATGTTCTGCTCAAGCAGGACTGAGTCAGCGACTAAAGTTTTAGAACAGGAGGGTTACTGAGCAGGTGGTTCCCGTAACCACGCTGGACCAGTCCACCACAGGGGATGCCCTACTAGCTGAGAGGGCAAGAGCNATTAGAACAGGAGGGTTACTGAACAGGTGGTTCCCGTAACCACACTGAACCGGTCCACCACAGGAGATGCCCTACTAGCTGAGAGGGCAAGAGCCCACGAGATGAAAAATCTGCAGGATTGAACTCTGATGGGACACGCTTCCACCAGGATGGTCTGGTGAGCTCCTGGATCTCACTCACCCTGTTGGCAATAAAAGTTTTCAGATGGTGAGACGACAAATTCACCCAAAAAAAGAAAAATCTGTGAGTCTATCCAGGCACTGATAGACGACAAGGTGATGGCAGGGGCGAACAAATCTACCACATAATGAAGTAGACACGCTGACAATAAGGCCCCACAAAGCTCCAACCGTGGAATGAACTGAACCTTGACTTGAGCAACCTTTGATTTGCCAATAAATAAATGTGTGTTGACTCCCGNACTCCAACCGTGGGGTGGATGGAACCTTGACATGAGCAACCTTTGATTTGCCAATGAATAAATGTGTGCTGACTCCCGTAGGCGTGGTGAGGCGTAAATACACCACTACAACATAGTCAATCTATGAGCTATCAGAGAAGCCATGCATTTCGAACCAGGAACCTGCAGAGCCAATTACTAGTCTGGCAACAACATCTCATGATAGCAGTGGTAGCTCACTGTTAAACTGGCTCTATTTCTCGACAATATTACTTGGAGGCTTAGAATACCAATCAAGTTTCACCAGCCAGGGAGTCTGGATGAGGTGTTTCAAAAACATGGCGAGAGGAGAGAGCCACCGAAGAGGATCAAATATCATTGCCACTTTTGACAAGATGTTTCTATTGGTGGTCTCTTTGCAACTAGGCTGTATCTTGTATGAGAAGCAATCAATGCTGGAATTCCATTGCAGCCCTAACACCTTTAAAACATGAGTGTCTTCATCCAATGACAGGGCTTCTGGGGCCTCAACGTCTTCTACTTGGAGCCAGTCAAGCAAGGCAGGATGGCTGCTGACAAACTTTTGCAATTTGAAACCACCAACAGCGAGCAATAAAATCAACACTCTTTGCTGGGCCAAAACAGAACCAACAGGATTAGAGCCGGTGACCACATCAACATATACGCCGGACTTCAGCATATTAGCAGCAACAGGAAATCGCTCTTTCTCATCTTCAGCCAGCTACTGCAAGGTGCAAAGTGCCAGTATGGAGCGGAAGAGCCACCATAAATCATCGTCTTTAAACGATATTCCACAAATTCACTGTCATCAAAGCGTCAAACAATACGCTGAAGATCCTGATGGGTAGGACGTACTGCTATCTGTCTATAAATTTGCTTAATATCAGCTGTAAATATAACAACATGCAGCCTGACCTTTAACAACACATCAATGATGTCGCATTGCAACTAGGTCCAGTTACGAGAATATAATTAAAAAACAAACCTGTTGAGATCTTTGAAGATGCGTCGAACACGACACGAACTTTGGTGGTCGTGCTTTCGTGTTTTATGACACAATGGTATGGAAAATAATGCGTAGGCGAGGACCGGTTAACCGCTTGAGGCCGAGATGCACCCAGCTCCGACATCAACGAGCGAAAGGGCAGACACACCACATATCTACCAGTAGAATCACGCCTGTGGGTCTCAACAAACAAGTCCTGACAACAAACCTCTTGAACAGATTCATGTTTTGCTGGCGGGAACTCCTCAACCTTCCAAAAACCGCCTCATGACATCATCCAGGGGGTTCAATGTCAAGAATGAAATGCAATAGAATCCCGAAGACACAGCAGGAAGTTCTGATTCTACCTTGCCCATCAAGATCCACCCGAAAATTGAATCTACAGCCATGGGAGAGCCATTAATTTTACCTCCAGTAAGGAACAGCGGAACAAGATCTGCCCCTATAAGAAGATCAAGGTCGAGTAACATCGAAAGCTGGATCAGCCATCTTCAAATGGGCAACCGAGCGACGCACCTCGCTGGACAACGGAACACTCGGAAGCTTACTCATTATACGTTATGTGAGAGTGAACAAACACATCAAATTCAAACTGCATGTCAGGAGTTCCACAAGGAGATACTACAATGGACACGAATGACTTGGCCAAAATTGACAGCTGCATTAGACAATTCTTGGATGGGAAGAAACGTCTTCTTAAGAGTCAAACCAAGCCTTTGGCAGCAGTGTTAAAAAATAAAGCTAGTCTGGCTGACAGTGTCCAGGAGGGCTCTGATGACATAAGGTGTTCCAGCTGCATCAAGGATGTGTACCTGGACTGTGGACAAAAGCACAACAGAAGATTGCATTGAAAGCACTGGTGTAACAGCAGACAAGAGTTGTAGGCTGTGAGTCAGTAGACTGAGAGAAACCTGCTTCAGGCTGCGATTATGAATTGCCCTCCTCAGCCTCCTTGGAGTCAAAATGTAGCAATGTGTGGTGGCGAGAACCACATCGACAATACGACAAGGACGACAGACAACCTTTGGAGCGGTGTGAAGGCAAGAGACAATTCAGACATAATTTGTGTTCCTTAGCAACCGAGAACCGCTGCTTAGGGTTATGACTACCAAACTCTGAGCACTTGTAAAGCTTGTGAGCACCTTTACACAAACATCACTGTACTTGGGTAGAACTCGCCAAGCACTTCGATGACTGGTTACTGGACTGGTTACGAGGCTGTCTCCACAAGTGCACTGCAAGTGTGGGTTTGGGCATCGCAGGGGTGTGCCCCAAAGGTTTTAGTGGCTGCTGCACTCAATGTCTCCCGGGCATGACAGTGCTTCTCAAGGAACGAGATGAATTCAGTCAGGGTGGGTAACTCTCGAACAAGTGTGAGCTTCCATTGTTTTTGAAGCTGAGCATCTTAACACTGGCACATTATTAGTATCAACACTAAGTACCACTTTACTACTGGGATATCAAGGGGCCTAAAATGCTGACTCATTGTCAGTGATGACACTCAACAGTCGACGCAACGAGGTAGGTGTCTTAAAGGAAGCTGAAGGGGCCTGAAATAATGCCTCCACATGTAAGTTAACCAGACGTCATTTGTTCTCGTAACGGTCCACCAGCAATTTCCAAGCAACCTCGAAATTTGCCCCAGACATGGGTAAAGACTGGATCATACCAAGAGGCTCCCTACTAAGTGCACCCTTCAAATAAGCTAGTTTCTCAACAGGAGACACATCACTGTTATGCGATACCAGAGTGGCAAACAATTTAGAAAAATTAGGCCATCGCCTGGGGAGTATCATCAAAATTAGGCAAAGTGATTTTGGGTAGAGCTACCCTGGAACTGTGTCCCTTGGTGCTGGCAGTGCCTTGAATTTGGCATTTAGACTCATCTGCGAGGGCATCTACAATTTCCATTACGAAAAAATAATTTTCTTTAAACTCTACGATGCGCCCAGCATGCTGAGCAGCATTTAAATCTTGCAACTTATCGGCTAAAAATTGTACAGCGAAAAAAAAAAAACATCAAAGTTCTCGCGGACTATAGGCAAGTCTCGGGTGGCAGCAACAAATAAATTCCGTTTGGCTGGCCAACTCTTCTGAGCGAGATCGTTGGCGCGCTAGAGACGACTTTCTGCCAAACTAAGAATAAGAAGCGCCACCTGTGCCTCAGACAACTTGTAAATAAGAGATTCAAACACCTCAAAAACAAGTATCAGACGAGAAAAGGAAATTATGACGGCAGCCAAGTAACTAAACTAACTTAAAACCAAACAATGAAAAACGTATTTGGTATGAAACAAAAAATTATTGTGAATGCTGTCAACAGTATTTCACGAAACAGCAGAGAACGAAACACCAACTGGAAACGAAGCACAAACTGGAAACGCCTTAAACCTTTAAAAATTAATATGCACATGAAACTGCACGAAATTACAAGCACGCGCAAAATTGTTCACGCAAAGAATAGGTCACAGTAATGACTGAGTCAAGTAAACAAGTTCCAAAAAAGTGTTGCGTAATTTTTTTTCTTTTGGTTGGTTCTACTTGCCACGCAAAATGAGTGTGTACTTTAACGACATTTTGTGAAAGACAGGCAATCACGAAAGAGAAGCAGGAACAATAGATTGGAATAAAGAACCCAAGCGCGCCGACATGAGGACACAAAGGAAACCAAGAGAGAAAGCGCCGGCAAGTGCACACTAAGGAACACTGCAAACAGAAAATAAAAAATCAAACCACAGGAACTATTACTCTTCACTTTGTGTGTGGAGTCCACAAGGTCTCTTTCTGATGATAAAAACTTGTTCTCTATTCTACTCGAAGCACACGCACACCAAGAACGCAGCACGCACATGTTTTACCGCCAACACAACGAGCAATACAACCACGAAAACGCGCACTAAAACGACGATGCCGGCAAACATCCGGTGCGGAGGACCGAAAATGTTGCGGTGAATTTAACACTACTAAAATTAATTTGCCACTAGAAGACTGTGCTACGAATTTCCGCGAGAAAACGACTGACTGACGGAAGCTGCACACGACTTAACTTATTGCCATCATGTCCAACACGAAACTGCTGTATTCTTCCTGTAGCTCAGGACCGCCAACCCTTGAGACAGCGTTGACAATTGACAAACGTGCACCAAGACGGGCGGGAAATTTAAAATAGGTCCCGCACAAGGATTAAGGGGTCGGTAAAAGAAACTACACAAAGTTCTGCAGTGAAATAACTACTAATCTAAAGTTCTAACCAATCAATATTTACAAGGTCACAAGTCCAAACGGTTGGCAAACTAGGTTCAGCCCTTTAGGTCCTGATCAGGATACGGGCTGAATATGTGAGTTCAACTGTTCCGGCTATAAACAGACATAATCAGAATTGGCTGCATTTATCATTAACAGCTGCTATTATTTGCACGTTGCCTCCTTCTGCTTCCCAGTTGTTCCTAGTGGTCCACCAACAACACTTCTAGGAGAATGCAGGTGCACCTCCTTCACCCCCACATCACTTTAATTCCCCGCCTTCCGGGAGCCCAGACTCTGCGTGTTACTTGGATCCTATGGCAAAGTCCCACCTTGCTGAGTAACACGGGAGTAGCACCCCACCCAATTATTGCCCTCTTCTGTAAAGTGCTTGGAACTGCTTGCAACGTCCCACCCAGCCAACATAAGCAGGAAACTAATAGTTACCCCTCTAAGAACCCTGCATGTTGCTTGGATACGATGGCGACATTAGGCCTTGCTGAGTAACACGGGAGCGGCATTTCACCCTGCTGTTGTCCCCCTCTGTAAAGTGCTTGGGTCAGCCGGCGATGTCCCACCCTCCTAACATACTTGCAGGAGGTCAATAGTAGGCACATACCAACCTCCCTGATACCTTCACCTTATCAGGCCATGTCCGCGGCTACGGAACACCCACTGTCGCCTTCTCTANTAACATACTTGCAGGAGGTCAATAGTAGGCACATACCAACCTCCCTGATACCTTCACCTTATCAGGCCATGTCCGCGGCTACGGAACACCCACTGTCGCCTTCTCTAAGCTATTACCCGACTATGTGCCTTGCCGAACAGCTGGGCGGGATAAAGCAGCCAAGCATGCTGTAGCCCTGGTTAGGAGCCTGGTGAAAACCGAGCAGAACGCCAACAGGGTGTACACCTGGAAGAGAGAGGCTGCAGCACGTCAGAGAAGAACTTCCTGCTCGTCCAGCAAAGGTAGACACACCTACTTCAGATTACTGTGGCACGTTCCTCACGCCGTGTCTTTGGTGCCTCCGTACGACCCAAAAAGCCTGTATTTATCAACCGGCCCCTAGCCATAGGGAAGGTGGTGAGAAGCCTACAACCCCAGAGTGCAGACAAGACCAACCCTGAGTAGTGCTCCACCTCGTGCGTGGCGGGCCATTACTGAGTTGCCTAACGTACCAAAACCCGCAATTAACAAAAACACTAAGACAATGTGGCCTGCTTTCAAGCCGTCTGAAGGTAAGGCTTTCAACGCCATTGACTCTTGCACCACCACATACATAGGTGAAGCGTCAACTCAGAAATCCTGATATAATACTACAGACTGATACTACCGGCAATTGTAAAATTTGTAAAACATAAAACACCCTAAAAAATTAAACAACATTAATATTTTTCTTAAGAAATCTTTCGGAATGGCGAATTGAAGTAATTTTTTGACATTTTCAGAATGTTTTAATTGCGGAATTTTCAGACGTGTGTGTAGGTAAAGGTGGACTTAGAGTTTCACTTTCACTTCATTTTCTGTTGAAAAGAACTCAAGTGCTTTTAATTAAATTACTCCTTTAAAATCATATTTGGAAGTAACATAGTAATTTTAAAGCCAGAAACAAAAATTATAAATTAATTTTCTTCCCATACTGTTCTTACTATCAGCATGCTTTCTAATACAAAATTCAATATATTAATAAATACGTACTTGAAAACCTGTTTCGGTGTTGTATGTTGTAGTTTGTTACTACACTACGTTTACGGCATAATTACGACCTTGAATTGTTTTATTAAGTTGTGCTATCAGTGTTTTATTTATCGTGAACGTATATACAATAATTACTCATTTCACCTGTGTTTAGTACTCTAAATTTTCACATCTTCAAAAAATTTTTTTTTATGGCACTTAGAAATAAAAACCTACGCTTTTATTTTTTACTTTAAAATATTCACACATATATAAACTAACCAAAACTCTTAGAGGTTTCTTACATTTTTAGAGAATTTGATGCCTCTTACATACATATAACAATCAGTCTCTAAATCTACTGTTACTCTCTCAATCAACAGTAATTTACTTGATCAACAGTACTCACTTAGTCATTCGATCAACACTCACACATTTGAACAACATTCATTCTCTCAATCAGCAGTCACTATTTCAATCAAATCAGTCACTCTCAACCAACAGTAACTTCATAGTCATTATCGCAATGAATAATCAGTTACTCAACCAACAGTAGCTCATTCATATTCTTAACCACACACAGGCACTATTTCTATAACTACAAGATATTCTACACAAAAAATATAAATTATGCAAAAAAAAAAGTAGAGGAGCCCAAGACCAGTAAAGATGACTATTACATTTGTGGTGCAATTTGGACTGTTTAAAAAAACCAAAGTTTACGGTCAGAATTTTTTGAACTAGTCTTCAGTACACTAGTAATTTTGTGACAGCGAAAAAGTAACTGCCCTGGTTGTGTGATTTTTTTGTGTGAATTCTACAAGACTAAGGACACATATTTTTCGCAAGGTGCGAAATCACAAAATTTTTTTACAAAATCTGCAATAGGATTTTAAAATTGAGAAATAAACAAAAGCTAAGCAAAAGCACAAAATAATTTTATAAGATCAACTTGTCTAGCAGTAAAAAACATAGCCAGTTTGAGTGATTGACTACAAAAGTTTGAGCACAATCAATTTTTTATGTGTTTGCCTGCATTATACAGGTTGAGTAAAAAAGAATACCCCATCTTTGAAGGTCTATAATATCAAAACCAAACAACCTACAACCTTGGTTGACCAATCAAATGAACCGTAGAAATGTGAAGTTTGTTTACCATATCTTCATAAATGTTTAATGTGACCACCAAGTTCGGCCCGAACGATATCTGCGGAATAATCAAACTCGTTCCACACCCTTGTCAGCATTTCTGGTGTTACGGTTTGGATGGCGTCCGTTATTCTCGTTTTGAGGTCGTCAACGTTAGCCGACATTGGTGGACAAAAAATTTGATCCTTTATGTACCCCCATAGAAAAAAATTACACAGGGTAAGATCCAGGCTTCTTGGGGGTCAGTGATGAAGAGCCTAGTCACCAGCTGCTCCTCAACTAATCCAGCATTGCGGCAACGTCTCGTTCAGGTATCTGCGAACAGCTAGGTGCCAATGGAAAATGAAGTCCCCCGCCGCCTCTTCTAACTGAGGAAACAACCACTCTGTAAGCATGTCCAAATAAGGGATTCCAGTAACAGTGGGCTCGTGATAAAAGAAAGGGCCGAAAACAGTGTCTTTGGATACAGCGCAAAACACGTTCTTTGGGGGAAGTGCACTCGTGTTCGGTGGTTTCATGTGGAGGTTTCAGACCACATATCCGCACATTGTGCCGGTTCACCTTACCATTTGAATGGAATGTCGCTTCATCTATGAAAACCAGCTTAGACATGAAGGCATTGTCTACCTCGTACTGGGCACATAAAGGAACCTTCAAACCACCCCCTTCTCATTGACGTGTCAAATGCAAGCTTGCTTTCCCCTCACCTCCTCAAACCAAGTGTTACGAGCGCCATCCAAACCGTAACACCAGGAGCGTGGAACAAGTTTGATTATTGCGTAGATGTCGTTCGGGCCGCTCATGGTGGTCACATTGAACATTTATGAATGTATGTTAACAAACTTCACAGTTCTACGGTTCATTTGATTGGTCAATCAAGGTTGTAGGTTGTTTGGTTTTGATATTATAGACCTTCAAAGTTGGGGTATTCTTTTATACTCACTCTGTAGATTGCTTGAGGGAGCAAGATTGAAAGTACTGTAGAAGAGTGCAAATATTACAATACAGATATAAACAGAATACATGCACCTTAAACATACAAATTACAACAGCATGGCATATAATCTTGACTACAAATTATGTACATATGTACCACTTACTATGTTGGAAAAGTATATTTTTTTTTGTGGAAAATAGCGTTAACAGTATGAAGTTGTGACATAAAATGTTAGGTTATTATTTAACAACTAACTTTTTGTCAATTGAACTGAAACAGAACACTGCAGTATCGCTGATATTTAAAATAACACTATAACACATTCTCCTAATTTTTACAATTTTGGCTGTTTTAAAGGAGTATTACAATGGATATTAAATTTTACTTTTTTCAGCAGTTTCATAGAGATATCAGCAAATTGACAATCAGTTGGACAATAATTTATATCAATTTCTCATTAAATATATTTTTCATGGATGTAATGGTATCTAAAATCAACATGCTCACTTCATATGTTAATTGTTCCAAAATAAATTTAATTGACTCAATTTTGATTGTCAACATTAATAAATAATTTTAGTTTCACTGCAGTCAATTCGCTGATCACTGACTTTACGGTATATCATGTCCTTGCAACAGTCTGCAGCAGCAATATATTCTGCTTCTCTTGAGGAGAATGTGACAATCGGCTGACGTCGGGAGCACCAGCTGATCGGTCTGTCAGCATATATCACCACAAAGTCACTTGTACTGCTTCTGGTATCTGTGTCTCCTTCGTAGTCTGGATAGCAGAAACCTTGTAAACTTTTAGTGATTGCTCCAGAAAAATATTTTATTCCCTTATCCAAAGTTCAATTAAATAATTGAATATTATTTTCACTGATGTTACGCCTTCTTTCGTGGTTTTTTTTAAATATGTCTACTGACAATATTTATTGCATTCTAAATATTTGGACGTATTCTTGTTGACAGATACATAAGACTGCCTACTGCTTCTCTGTAGAGGTAACTAGCTGCCATCTATGATCTCTCATTTGACCTTTTACAACCTAGGAGAGTTGACTTCCTTTGCATTTTCCATCACAAATTTTCTTAACATATTTTTGATGTAATTTTCTTGAAAAAATTTTATTCCTGTTTAATTTTTTCGAATTTCCATTGCCAGCAAGATGGTCTGATTTTTTTTTTTTTTTTTTCCATCTCCAACTCTTCTTCTAAGCTTGACAAAACCATGTTAATTTATGTTCATTTGCGTTTTATCACTGCCAATCGTCAGTTCATCATCAATATACACAGCAATTATGAAACAGCAATCTTGATNGTCAGTTCATCATCAATATACACAGCAATTATGAAAAAGCAATCTTGGTTTTTAAATATGCACTGTTCAAATTTTAACGGTTTGAACCTTAGTTTTCTATTGCGTCTTTGAATTTCTTGCACCAATTAAGCAAAGCTTGATGTTCACACATGACGCTCTTTGATAAATACATATAAACACGACTACGCCTAATCTGCACACGGAATCACGAACCCAGGTGGGTGTGAACCTCAAACAACTTGCATCCAGAGTCAACCAACACGCCCCTAGAAGAGGGGGCACTCACGGACAAAGGTAGCCATGTTAATTTGCTTTAATATCAGTCATCATGCGAACCCCTCTTCTGTGATAAAAGCCAGCCTAGTGCGCCAGTTAAGCACCTAAGCTAACGCTGCAGATGATACCTTGGATGACAGAGATGCCTGCTTTTCACCACGGACCGAGAGATGGCACTGGAGAGCGCAGCTCCGCCCACGGAAGGAGCTCACCCCGCCACACCCGCACCTCAGAGAGCCCGCGGGCAGGTGGAATATATATCCGTGCACAGCCACAGAACGGCAGTTCATTCTCAGTAGCTCGCTCCACCACTTCCAGTACTAGAGCTCTCTGCTAACACCGAAGTCTTCGCGACCAACAAAACGCTCTTCAAAACCTTCACCAGAAGACCCGAAGAAGTCTACTTCTCTTTTCTACACCCACTACCCTTCTGGTAGTGGTACTCGAGTCCCTTCAGGACAAGTATCGAGTTAGTTACGGTTACCCAGTATAATACCTACCTAGCAGCATCTGCTGTGTTAGTTCAGACCCAGGTCCCTTTCACCTGGTTTGGGTAGGTCAACTTCTGTTACAGTTCTTGGTAAATTAGGAGTACGGCCCACCATTTATTCCTCTCGGAGTAAACACATCCTCTATTAACTTCCAAGTACTCACTACTAAGGGTGACTGAAACTCCAACTTTCGTAGACGTCTGCCCACCAGGGAAGAGCAGGAGACCGCCGCATTCCCAACCTATTTTCCGAATCTAGTGTAGGACTGCAAGCTCCCTTAAACAGGTGAACATTGCACATACGTCAAAACAATACAAATTGGACGGCCACCCTTAGTGTACACCAGGAGTGAAGTACAATAGAGCCCCAACCATTAGGTCACAACCAAAAAGTGGTTATTCAGTCACCCCAGTCCGTTCACTCATCCACCACGCTGAACTGTCGCCGGAAAGGGTAAGAGACTAAGTCTGGAAGTCTCACCCCTTTGGTCCAAACCCACGTCATTGTCGGACTCCCGGGGTACACCCACTGCTCTAACCACAGCGCTGAACTGTGGGCGGCTAGAGTACTCATGTATGACTCTGATTGGCTCGGCCTCAGCTTGGCTCAACACTTAGTTAGGGTACTTCGTCGCCTGCTCCTCTCTTGCGTGGCCGACCGTAGAACCTACCTACATGCCTTACACCAATAGGAGTGGTGCCAGGTTACGTATTAGAAAGGCAGCTACCAACTCGAAGCTTAATTTGGGCTGTGACCCAGCCCCAACAGCAATTTGCAGCATAACCCCCCGGGAACGTGCTCAAGCCGCCCGAGAGTCGGACAGACTTCACCTCCCAGCTCCCTCCCCCACCTTATTTCAGCCCCAATTAAAGACCGTCAGAGAACCACATCCTGTCGTCGTTGTCATTTACCTAAGAAGTACATGCATCATTCAATAGAAATTCTGTATTTGAACACGAAGAACATGACAAGTGACAGTATATGGACTCTTGATGTTCTTTGATAAGTAAATATAAACACGACTTCGCCTTATCTGCACACTGAATCACGTAACCCAGTCAGGGTGTGAACCTCAAACAACTTGCATCAACATTCTACAAGCACGCCCCTAGATGCGGGGGCACTCGCGGACAAAGGCAGCCAAGTTAGTTTGCCTTATTTTCTGATATCACGCCAACCACTCTCGTGTGATAGAAGCCAGCCTAGCACGCCAGCCAAGCGCCTAAGCTCACGTCGCAGATGCAACCCCGCATGAGAGAGATGATGTCTACTTTCACCAAGGACCTAGAGATGACACAAGAGAGCGCAGCTCCGTCTAAGGGAGGAGCTCACCCCTCCACTCCAGCGCCTCAGAGAGCCCACGGGCAGGTGGAATATATTTCCATGCACAGCCGCAGAATGGTATTTCCCAGGGGGGGGGGAGGCCGAATTGTGCCACTCCCCCCACCAGAGTGATGTGCAAGCATTCTTCTGGTTAAACCAGCGCCACATAAATTGTACATGTACTTTTAACATTTCAAACATAGCATGACATTATAAAAATCACAAAAATTTTGATGATGATGAACAGAAAGAAGACAGATATAGCAATATCATTTTATCAAAAGTAACAAAATCATGAAAACTTTTCACCGAAAATAGATATTTTTAGTGATGACATGACTATATGGGTTAGCTAATGTATTTAGACTAAATATTCATTTTGTTTGTAAGTAAATATGCATACTGTGTACATAAATATGAAAACATTTTTAAAAGACTACAGTGGAACTGCGTTATAGCGATAGTCGACAATGACGAAATAAATTATCGCTATAGCGAGTTATCGTTATAACACAATTGTGTTGTGCCCAAATATTTACTGCGTGTAATGTACAGTGTTGCCCTTCCGACCAGGAGGTTTCTTACGGGCTGCCCTTGTAGATCCTGTGTTTAAAGAATGCCGTAAACTATGCCTATGAAGTGTATGTAACGACCACCAGACGCGCGCGACATGTCTTCCTCCTCCTTTCTTCTTCCCCTCGCCCAAATTTCCGGGTTGCGGGATGGAGTTAGTTGCCTACCAATCAGCGCACTACTTCACTCCTTGTCTCTCACTTTCACCTACCTCTTCTTCTCCTGTCTCTCCCCCTTCAAGTTTCCCCTCCACGCCCTTTCACATTCATGTTGCAGATCAATAAATTCCTCCAAACCTTCTTTGTTTCCGTATAAAGCAGAAGATAGCCAGCGCCTCAGGTTGAGAAGAAAGAAAGAGGCGACACTACACATTTTTTTAGGGGTGACATTCCAACACTGCAAAAAAAAAACCAGCAAGTCGCGTAAAAGAAAAATAACGCCGGCCGGCCGCCCACACCAGTTGTTAACAGTCTTTTAACGACCATTGGGTACCTTTCATCTCACAGCACATCATAATTTTTTTTTTCAAAACTAACTATTGTTTTCAAGTATTATTGAAAGAATAATAACTAAACAAAATGTTTAAAATCATTAATTACACGCCCTCAGCGTCTTTTCGCGACTTAAAATATTTTAAAACCAAGTTTCCAAACAAACTTTTACTCGCTCGGCAGAGTGACACACCCACAAGGAAAAAGGCGTAATTTAACCAAATCAACACCTCAACATATAAAATAACATACTAGTAAACTTTCAATTGTATTTCTAATTAAAAACGCAACTTAAAATCACTTGTGAAATCATTCTTTAAATACCAGTTACTTAAAATCACAGTTTATGGAAAACTAATTTTTAAATTTCAAAACTTTTATGGGGTCACGCTTTCACGATTTACAACATTTTTATAACAAACTCTGACATTTAAAGTCCATTTTTAATACTTTTAAAAACTGCAATATTCAAATTCCCGTTTTTGCACAACAAAAATCACAGATTATGAAATAACATTTTTCAATTACAAAACTTTTCCCGGGTCACGCCCTTACGATCTAAGACGACTTTATAACAAACTTTGGCATTTAAATTTCGTTTTTAATAATATAAAAGCCCTGCAATATTCAAAATTCCCGTTTTATTTAACAACTGAACTAAAGTAGTCAACCACCTAGACAGTACAGCATAAAGGAGCGGCAGGCTGCTAGCATCTTGCCGCCACCATTCCCCTCCGCCCTTCGTCTTTTTTCCAGCGTACCCCTCTTTTCTTGGCCTCGAGTAGCTCTACTCCCATTCGTACCTCTCCCCTCCACTATAATACCATCTTCCTTATCCCTCACAACACCTGCCCATTCCTCTTCTTGTATCTCCGGCTGACGCGAGTGTCGACACACATACTAACAAAGGCTGGTTTGCACGTGGCAAGTAGGTGAATGTCTCTTGCGATATGTGTTTAAACATTTTCAAAATACGAGTTTACAAATGTTCCTATCGCTATAGCGAAAGGCTTCATTGACAGATTTTCATTATAAATGAAGTTAAGTACCTTTCAAATGACAGGGAAAATGACAGTGCATTTAAAAACTATCGCAATAGCGGATGTGTCGCTATAGGCCATACTCGTTATAGCGCTGTTCCACTGTAATTACTTTTAGCCAAAAATGTTGGCAGCAGACCCAAGAACAATAGAATCCGACTGTTGAGACCCCTATTATTACGAACATCTCCCTTTTAAAACTAATTTTTGAGGAATTGTAAAATATACGAAAAAAAAAAATGCTGTAGAAAATTGGAGAGAAATCAGATAAAAAGAAGTTTGTTGCACCATTTTTGGTCACGGATATTGTGAGTACCACAAAAGCTGGCAACTCGTCTCCGTAGATGCCAGTGCTTCTCCTGCTGGCACCAGTTGATATTAGTAATGGCCCGACTGTGTTCAAACTGTTACAAAAGTAGTTGGAGTGCATCGCTAAATGTGTAACTAACTGTACAGAGACTAATGTTTTTGGCACTGTGGCAGGCTGTATGTGCAGGCACCTCTCCACTCACCGGCTGCACTGCGCTCCCCGTAAATTCACCCACCAGCACTTGTCGTACCATCAGTACACACACACATCCCACTCCCTGCCCAACAGTCGTGAGAGCTTTGGCGCGCAATGCGGCTATCGATTATGCAAGACATGTCATTGTGATCTCGCTTGCAAATGCAAATGCCTTAACTGCGCCAAAGAAAACAAGACTATGTAAACATGTAAATACTTCAATTTGTGCAGAGTTTATAGGTTCAGTTGCTTTTGATTATTGCTTTATATTATGAACAATTGTTGACAACTTAGACCGTTTTTTCATAAATTTTTTACAGACATGCGATTTTAATGAATCGGTTTGTTGCTTATCTGCTTGTTGCTCATTAAAATGTATGCAACTCCTCCAGTGATGTGACAAAGTATAAAATTAAACATTGGATCAGTACTACCACAAAGTCATCAAAGAAACCTCCAAACACTGAAAATACATTTGGAAGTTAAGAACATCTGTATATAGACCCCATTTAAAGCAACCGTCTTTCTGCAACGAATCGTTTTGAGGAACCATAGTTAAAAAAGTTGAAAATGTGAGGGAAATCTGCAAATAAATAAATTTGTTGTAATTTTTTTTTTTGGTTGCTATGCATTGCGTTTCTCTTGACGCTGTGTGGACCAGGCCAGCTCCTATCCAAAAATATATACCACCCTACTAGGCCAACAGTGCTCGCCAATACATAATCACTCCACCCACCCTCCATCCCTCAGACTGCCAAATGTTTCTGCATGTGACCACCCGGTGTTTGTCCTGTCATTATGCACTTGCTCGCTTGCCGTCTCACTTTGCTTGTGTTATTACAACTTCGATTTCATTTAGGTTTTGATTATCGTTTTTTGACGTCTTGTTACGCTAACCATTTTTGGACGTGTCATCAGTTGCATCGGAGCATACAAATTGACTCACAAATACAACTCTGGACTATGAAACCACAGCAAGTCTTCCTCCCATTGTGGCTTCCACCTCTCTGCCAGTCCATCGCACTTGACGAGAGCCAGGTACATTCTCGCTTCCTCACTTCCAGTCATCTCCTTCTGCCCCTCTTCCCATTGTCCATCCTTTTACTGGATTCATACCTTGGGTTTAGTCAGATATAACAGACAGACAAGACCTTCAATGCTTTTCAATGCTTTGCAGCACTGTTTTAAAGTCATCCGCACATGTAATGANATAACAGACAGACAAGACCTTCAATGCTTTTCAATGCTTTGCAGCACTGTTTTAAAGTCATCCGCACATGTAATGACGATTATTCATAACTGTTGGTCTCTTACCCCTCCATCTGCACGTGCAGTTTGGATCTCTATGTTCGGATTGCCTTGTGTACATGCGTGTGTGCATGCACGCATATGCATGCATGTGCGCACACACTAAACACACTCATACTTGTCTTTCTCTCAACACAACTGGCAGACACTCACTTCTCTGCTGATGAGATGATAGCATCAAACACCTTTTCTGTCAGGGCGATCAGGTTGCTGCGATTAGTCTCAATGTCTTCAGATGGATCCAACCTGTTCACACAAACCACACACATTCAAATGTCTACAAAAATATTTTCAAGTGTATCACCTCTAATTAAGATTGCTGGAACAATACACTGTAAAATCATGCACAGAAAGAAAGAATACTGTTATTCCTTGTTACAAATATGAGATATTACAAAAACAAATAAACAACTTTGTTTCTACACAATACTCAAGGTAATACTGCCAGTTCCTAAACACACAAATCTCAGACGAAAAACAAGGGTTGTCTTGAAGGGTGAATATTTTCAAATAAGTGGAACTGTAAATCTTCTTAAGTCAAAGCAATATTTTTAAATATGCATAAAGGTCAATATCTGAAACGGAAATATCTGGAAATTAACTTAGTGATAAATACAAATNAATATTTTTAAATATGCATAAAGGTCAATATCTGAAACGGAAATATCTGGAAATTAACTTAGTGATAAATACAAATGTATTGCTGATCAGATCAAATGAAACATACAGTAGATTTCACTGATACAACCCCTCACAGTTTCCAGGAAATGGATCATTAATGTGGTAATAATAGGTTTCGGAAATTTTGTTCTGCCCAAACCCCTATATGTATAATTTGCAATTTTTTGCATGAAGCCCATGTTCAATGTTACTGTGCCATGAAAATGATAAGTTTGTAATTAAATATAAAATCATTTTTGTAAACATTTGTCTTCCCAAAAATGACACCCTAAAAGGCTACACTGAACTGCTCTTTGTCCGGAAAAAAAGGCCTAATCACAGTGTAGCGTGCATGTTTTAGTGAGAACGAAGTCCATTTTCACTGACTTAATGAGGATTAATTATTGGCATGCTAGATCATTATTAGAGGTATATTACACAAGTGTTAAATGTACCATATATAATTGATTGTAAGCTGACACTGAAGAAAGTAATGATAGNCAAGAAAAGGCCTAATCACAGTGCAGCGTGCATGTTTTAGTGAGAACGAAGTCCATTTTCACTGACTTAATGAGGATTAATTATTGGCATGCTAGATCATTATTAGAGGTATATTACACAAGTGTTAAATGTACCATATATAATTGATTGTAAGCTGACACTGAAGAAAGTAATGATAGGGAATAATACGAACCGAATTTCAAAAGTGCCGTGCACACTATTAGCTGTGAGAGCACGCGGTGAGGTTATTGTTATTCATTGTGCCAAAGTTTTCAAGTCCATTAACTGGCTTTGCCCTGGTTGATGAAAA
>NQII01005321.1:142137-160484 GCA_002778355.1 Clitarchus hookeri
TACGGTCCATTACGGCCATGTGGACAAGATAGCGGTCATCTCGTGCTGTGGTCACAATGCATGGTCCAGTACTCGCTCGTCGCTGTGTACGATCCTCTTCTATCCACTAGTTCCACACATGCATCACTGTCGTAGCAGCATGCACTGTACGAGCCGAAATGTCACGGTATGACATATCCGTTTCCCAGAGACTGATCATTCTGCCCCCCGTTTGAACTCAACTCACATACTGATATGGCGCCACTTGACGTCGACAAGGTATACTGGCACTGGCTTTCAATTCATTTGACGACTCGTCACTGACTGAGCTTGGCATAACAATGAATTTTCTGGTCACACAAGATAGAGTGCTGCTGGGCCTATGTGTACGCCATCTATCTGCGATGGTAATCATTTATTGCTAGTATTGTTCTACACATCCTCAGAGCTTGAATTCATTCGGGCCTTTCTTTCTGTGTGGTACAATTTTCACAAACAATAGTGTATTATTCTGATTGTTAGACAGTTTTAAGCCAGTTTCGACACTAAAATAAAAAAAAACAACAGAAAAGAAGGTAAAAGATATAACAGCAATGACATCCCACAGGAAGTTTGCTATACAAAAAGAGTAAAATACCATTCCAATGATATGATCACACTGGCTTCCACCCAGATAGTAAAACTAAACTGGGAAAACAGGAGTGGCAACAAGCTCATTTAAGATTCATTACAAGCTATAATTGAATGGCCTTGTTACTCTGGATTTTCTGTGGCTCAAGCCCTTGATCTTCTATTTTTTATTTTTCCACTTTTTCTTTCCAGTTTGGCAGATGTGTTTCACAAGAGATAATGTGTTTTTGTTAACAAAATATATACAAACTGCTACAACAAAACATATTTTAAGTTCATGTAAAGATAAAAAATCTAAACTATTGTAAACCTCTTAAAAAACGGCATATTAAATATGAAATAAATGTGAAGAACTGACATAATTCCCACAAGATAGTATTGTACAACTATGTAAACTGATGCGTGATGGCCTGAAGTGTTGGAGCACGTCTACATCACTAGGATTTTGGTTGTGTAAGATTAGGTACATGGGCTAGGGGGCTGGCTCTCATGTGGTGGAGTCTGCAGTATCTGACGCTTGGCGTTAACTACACCCTTGAACAGGGTTGAGGTGGTAGGCCATCTGCAAGGCACGTAGTCTAGCTGAGCAAGGTGAGGCCAGAGGGCAGCTGGGGTAAGTGGGGCTGCTGGCTTAACTTGCTCTCGTCATACCTACGGCTAGCATGTGCTCATAGACAGATGTCCGGGGATCTGTCCACTGACCGAGCAGGTCGTCGGCGTCTGTGTGTCCTGCATGTGGCGCCGTCTGGGTGCTGGCTCTGGGTTAGTAAGCAGGAGGTTGGTCGGCTGTCAGCGTCTGGACGTGATCAGGTTGCGGTGACAGGCTCTATCCCTAGGACCAGGAGCAAGCCCTAGTACAGGCATTCAATGAGAGGATGAGCAACTACAGGGGTTTTCAACAAGGGGCCAAATAAATTACTGGGGAGGACTGACATGTGAAGCCTCAACAGTCGATGGTCAGCTTGAGCTAAATCCCATGAGTAAATAGTTGAAGACTGGTGAGGTTTGATTATTCAGAGACTGTTCATTGGCGAGGACAGCGAGCAGCTGTCCTCGGGTCGCNTCCGGGACACGCCCGGTATTTTTGCCAACGTCAGATCTTCAATGCGCCGGAGATGTGAGGCCTGCATCACGGCCCAGGGCCGTCATTTCGAACACCTTCTTTGATTTTTGCTGTACTAATAAATTAAAATGTTTTCGCACCCTGTTCGTGTCCTTCCTTTCCTGTGTTTAGTGTCATCACTACCGCGCCAGGAAAGCGCTTCCGACCATGCATTGCTATGTGATTTCCGATCGTCTAGGTGTACTCTATCTCTCCTGAAAGTTTGTAACCGCTGTACTGATACAGCCTGTATATCACCTTTACTATACCTGCATACCATCTCAGGCCTCACCTCACCTGCAGAACAAACCAAGTTCCTTCACTGCTCTGGGCCCTAACCACATGATTGTTCAGTATGCCAGACAAACTTCAAAATTTGTCTTCAGGCTACACTTGGAAACAAAGACACCGTGTGTTTTATACATTTACCAAAAAAAAATGCTTATTTAAAATGTAACTCACACTGTGATGACAATATAAATGTTTTCTAAGACACTAAACTTAGATGACACAAGGCATATTACCTGGCAGGGTCTACTTCGAAACTCTGGCTACTGTCATCCAGCAGCGGGCCAATCAGGGGTTCCAGAAGGCTCTGCAGGTAGCTAGCCCCATAGATCTTGAAGCAGAAAGCCATTATCTTGCTACCTAGGGAGTTGCCACGGAAAAGTGTCTGCATACAGTCCGACACCTCTACTTCCCGGTAGAACATGTTCCACAGGAGAGGCGACAACAGGTGCTTGGCGTCGAATAGTGTTACAAATACTCGAGCCAGCTCATCCTACAAGCATTCAGCAAAACATGCAAAATATTTTTGACAATACACTAACGTTTGTAAAAAATGTAACATCAAGAAGGATACATGTGACTGAAATGAAAATTATACCACAGATTAGATACATGACAATACACAATTTATTGGGATTACAAAACTGTGCACGATCTCTGTCCTTGAGAATTCCGTATGGTGTGAAGATCCCACGTACTGCAATCAGAGCCCCTAAACATCATGGCATGAAATCAAATAGGACCTGAATATGTTCCTGGGGAATCTTCCTCCACACAGTTTGTATAAGAGTCCACAAAGCTTCAACATTGGTTGCTGCAGGACCGTGATGAACAAGTCGCCAACCAACCATATCCGAGACATGTTCAATGGGCGACACGTCAGATGAATGTGCAGGCCAGGGAAGCAGTGGTACCATTTGTTCATTGAAGAAGGCTTGCATATTCCTCGCCACATGTGGCCGGGCATTGCTCTTTGAAATATGGCATGTGGAGTTGCCTGAACGAGGGGCAGTACCTCGGGCCCTAAAACCTTCCTGTTCAGATTGCCCTCAATAAATAGGAGTCGAGATCGCATGTTGTATCCAATAGTGCCCCAAACCATCACACTTGGCGTGTGTCTGCTATGCCACTCCACAATGCAGGTTGCTAGATTGTGGTCACCAGGGTAGCATCTAACACATATGTGGCCAACACTGTCGTACAGATTGAAGCAGGACTCGTCCAAAAACACTACATTTTGCCACTTAGCACGCCAGCGACAGCGTTCACTTGCCCATTGCAGTCGGAATCGTTTGTGGTGTCTCGACAATAGAAGCAGACACAATGGCATACGTGCCACCAGTCCAGCTCGCAGCAGACGACGTTGAACCATCGACGCAGACAGGTCCACACCTGTTGCAGTGCTCCAGTGTCAAGCCAATGCTGTGGACGAGGTTGTATGGTCCATTACGGCCATGCAGACAAGATAGCGGTCATCTCGTGCTGGGGTCACAATGCATGGTCCAGTACCTGCTCGTCGCTGTGTTCGATCCTCTTCTATCCACTAGTTCCACACATGCATCACTTTCGTAGCAGCATGCCCTGTACGAGCCGAAATGTCACGGTATGACATATCCGTTTCCCAGAGACTGATCATTCTGCCCCCCGTTTGAACTCACTCACATACTGATATGGCGCCACTTGATGTCAACGAGGTATACTGGCACTTGCTTTCAATTCATTTGACGACTCGTCACTGACTGAGCTTGGCATAATGAATTTTCTGGTCACACAAGAGAGGGTGCTGCTGGGCCTATGTGTACGCCATCTATTTGCGATGGTAATAATTTATTGTTAGTACGCTGTTCTACACATCCTCAGAGCTTCAATTCATTCGGGCCTTTCTTTCTGGGTGCTACAATTTTCACAAACAATAGTGTATTATTCTGATTGTTAGACAGTTTTAAGCCAGTTTCGACACTAAAATAAAAAAAACCAACAGAAAAGAAGGTAAAAGATATAACAGCAATGACATCCCACAGGAAGTTTGCTATACAAAAAGAGTAAAATACCATTCCAATGATATGACCACACTGGCTTCCACCCAGATAGTAAAACTAAACTGGGAAAACAGGAGTGGCAACAAGCTCATTTAAGATTCATTACAAGCTATAATTGAATGGCCTTGTTACTCTGGATTTTCTGTGGCTCAAGCCCTTGATCTTCTATTTTTTATTTTCCCACTTTTTCTTTCCAGTTTGGCAGATATGTTTCAGAAGAGATAACGTGTTTTTGATAACAAAATATATACAAACTGCTACAACAAAACATATTTTAAGTTCATGTAAAGATAAAAAATCTAAACTATTGTAAACCTCTTAAAAAATGGCATATCAAATATGAAATAAATGTGAAGAACTTACATAATTCCCACAAGATAATATTGTACAACTATGTAAACTGATGCGTGATAGCCTGAAGTGTTGGAGAACGTCTACATCACTAGGATTTTGGTTGTGTAAGATCAGGCACATGCGCTAGGGTGCTGGCTCTCATGTGGTGGAGTCTGCAGTATCTGACGCTTGGCGTTAACTACACCCTTGAACAGGGTTGAGGTGGTAGGCCATCTGCAAGGCACGCAGTCTAGCTGAGCAAGGCGAGGCCAGCGGGCAGCTGGGGTAAGTGGGGCTGCTGGCTTAACTTGCTCTCGTCATACCTACGGCTAGCATGTGCTCATAGACAGATGTCCGGGGATCTGTCCACTGACCGAGCAGGTCGTCGGCGTCTGTGTGTGTCCTGCATGTGGCGCAGTCTGGGTGCTGGCTCTGGGTTAGTAAGCAGGAGGTTGGTCGGCTGTCAGCGTCTGGACGTGATCAGGTTGCGGTGACAGGCTCTATCCCTAGGACCAGGAGCAAGCCCTAGCACAGGCATTCAATGAGAGGATGAGCAACTCCAAGGGTTTTCAACAAGGGGCCAAATAAATTACTTTTGTCACAAACTCCACACTCCTGTGAGATAATCTACCAGTACGACATTGGAAATGGTCAGTGTCTCAGGGGAAAGGGAAGAAGCACCTGCTAACACAACTACCCCAATCAATAATATTGAGTGTAGAAAAAAAGTTTGTGTATACATGTATCAGGTAATCTTGCATTTTTCCAAATGTGTGCGTCTCAGATCTTTTGTACTTTAACCACTGTTCAGTAAAGTGCATTTTAAGATAATTAGTGTTCTGTATATTTGGGCTTACCAGTAAAGCTTTAAAAAAATTCAAGCACACATAAATGTTTTTAAGAATAAGAATTTTCCAAGGCCAATCATAATTAAAAAGTCAAGTAATATGCCTCCCTAGTGGAGTTTGACATACGCTTACCTGCATTCTGTCTCTCGGTATTCGGAATATTCTTTGCCTAAATGTGTTGTTTGTTTGCTTTACCGACAAAACCATTGGTATTTAATTAATGTATTTTTGCCTGCTTACCAGTCTTTTTTTTTTATAATTGCATTCAAAAATAATAATTGGATGTTTACTTGGAATGGTTTTCCGACCATACGCCACAATAAGCCCTCTGCCTAGATAACTATATGTTGTATTAAACCATTTAACATTTCACTTAAGGCTTTGAGCCACATTTAATCATAACTTTTGCAATTCATACCATTGAGGTTAATCCATTTACCGGTGTTTTACACTACCTGAGAGCCTCAAACCCATGTTATCTAACTTGTTGTTTCAACAGTTTCTGTGGGATCACAAAGTTCTACTACGGCATCAACAATCTTCTTGAAATTAACATGAACTTGTTTCACAGCTTCATAGTAAGCACTTCATCTTGTATCTGAAAGTCTCTTGACTGTAACTCCAACATTAGTTACAAAGATTGTCCATCTGTGTGTGGAAACTGAGAATAAGTAGTACAGACTTTCTAAGGTCCCAAAAAAGGTTACNATGTTTACTTGGAATGGTTTTCCGACCATACGCCACAATAAGCTCTCTGCCTAGATAACTATATGTAGTATTAAACCAGTTAACATTTCACTTAAGGCTTTGAGCCACATTTAATCATAACTTTTGCAGTACATACCATTGAGCTTAATCCATTTACCAGTGTTTTACACTACCTGAGAGCCTCAAACCCATGTTATCTAATTTGTTGTTTCGACAGTTTCTGTGGGATCACAAAGTTCTACTACGGCATCAACAATCTTCTTGAAATTAACATGACCATATTTTACAGGTTCATAGTGAGCACTCCATCTTGTTTCTGAAAGTCTCTTGACTGTAACTCCAACATTTACAAAGATTGTCCATCTGTGTGTGGAAACTGAGAATAAGTAGTACAGACTTTCTAAGGTCCCAAAAAAGGTTACNTTACAAAGATTGTCCATCTGTGTGTGGAAACTGAGAATAAGTAGTACAGACTTTCTAAGGTCCCAAAAAAGGTTACACATTGTGAAACAATTGCAAAAGAATGCACTACACACAGCTTAAGAGAGGGATTTGTATAAGGAACAAATAATGCTTTAGGATTAAGTTTACGAATCCTCGCCTGGACTCTAGAGTGCATTCCAGCCATTGTAGAGGCATTGTCATACCTCTGAACAAGACACAATATGATATCCAGCCCATCCTGTTCAATTGCCTTTATAATATCTTCTGTTATGTCAAGGACTTTCTTTCCAGTTAGCTGAAAATAGTCTATAAATGACACCTTTACTTCTAATTTTTTATTCTCGATATTGACATATTGAACTATTTCACACATCTGATCAATGTGTGAGATGTCTGGTGTACTGCCAAAGATAATGGTGTAATATTTTGCTGCCTTAATATCAAACAAAATCTTTTTTAAACACTCTCGGTTAGAAGCATGATAAACTCATTTTGTGTGGTAGGAATCAGATAACTGATAAGTATTTTGCCTGTTTGTAACTCACCTGCCTGCTCTAGTTTGATCAAGTGTTCTCTTAGTACCGGATCATACTTTGATACCAGCTCAACCAACTGTAGAAAAATTCCTGTTTTCTGATAACATATGTTCTCTGTGGCCATAGAATGGAAAATTTTGTTGAGCCAAAAATATTATTACAAGTACGAGCCTTTTCAAAAAATCCTTACAATTCATGTTTTCTGTTTCTGCAACAGTCTGGCTAACTTGATCAATCGTTTTGTTATAAATTATACTTGCTCATAAAGTTTTCCATTTTTCAAAACAAGTTAAATGTTGCTCAGAGTTTTTATGACTGTAAACTTTCGGATGAAGTTTCCACGAATTTTGAAAACCAGTCATAAACTTTGATGGATATGGATTACCACTCTAATTTTTATCAGTGACAAAGACCCTACGACAAAAAACAGTACAAACATTGTTTTTTTGAAGAGTAGGCGATCCAGGTTCTCAGTATTTTCTCACAATTTGGTAGACAGATATAGAACAATATAGTTGGCGGATAGAACCCTTTATTTTATCACCTGATCTTACAACTGTACCAAATGGACCATCTTTGTTCTGATATGCTTCACTACCTCTTTTAATTAAATCAACTTTTTGACTATCTGGAACAGGAAAATGCCAATCAGATATCATTATAGAAAATATTACAACTAATTTTTCTTTTTCTAATGTAACTTCTTCTAATTTATCTTCATCAATATCTATGTACTCTTTAGTAAGAAGTTCAGCGCCTTGCCTTTCCTGGTTATCCGCTTCAATTTCTGTTTGTTCTTCACTTTTGAAACTGCTATCAGAATAAGAGAGTACTCTGTTTTCTTCAAAATCAAGTTTATCGTGACCCTTTGATTGAGATATTGTTTCAGTGTTTTCTCTCCTGTCTCTACGAAAGTTTGATTCCTCTGGAACACTTGATGTTAATGCAGAATTGGATGATGTGACGAATTTCAGCAACGAACCGGCCAACGACTGCAGACGTAAAGCTTTGCCTTTTTGTTTTTTCTTCGCTGCGCTCCACTTGGGCAGTTCCGTTTCATGGTCGTATATTTGAAAAATTAAAATGCGGTACGTGTTGCTTTGCTTCGAAAAATTAATGCAAAAAATAGTAATGGGTCAAGTAATTTAGGCTACAGCATAACTGTAGCAAATCATCACACAATCTGCCCAGTGCAACTCTAATACAGAGGTTCTCAAACTTCTTAGATTCAGGAGCTCTTTGTACCCAAGCGCGAAGTCCGGGAGTACCCAAGGGCAAAGTCACGGAGTCATAACATTTATTTTAAGGCTTACACATTTAGAATACTTTTAGTAGTGTTTCTGATAACCTATTTTTATAAATTAAAATTATTTTTAATAAAACCAATAGATATCAATGAATGAATGATGAATGAATAAAGTAAATGCTATTTTGTATACTACTAGCAGGTTGCACATCAAATTTACGGGAAAAAGTGACACCTCACAACTGTAAATATAAATTTTTACAGCCCCTACTTATTTCAATAACAGTGATATCTAAAATATGTTTACAATGACGCGTGACGTCGGATGGATGGCCACGACGTCATGGTCGGGAATGGTTTTGGTGTGTCGGTCAGAGATACGAGCGATTTAACTGGCTCACCTTATTGACTGCTGACCGGGCACCGGCAGGTATATAAGATAGGGCATGTGGCTTGACGACACAGCACAAAGAAAGTCAGTCGTGGGCTTAGCTGTCCGGCGTACTGGTTGGCACACTGCCACGAGTTTACCTGTACTGGATGTGGCCAGGGGTAGCTCCTTGCTCTGCTACTGGTCCTGCTGCTGTCGGCCGGAGCTGGTGCTAAGTCCTTGGACGGAGGTGCCGCTGCAACTGGCGGTGCTGAAGGGTGCCCGCTGAAGGTTGCTGGTCCGGCTTCTATGGAACCAGGGATTCGTGATCCCTAGCAGCACATGGCGTCCTTGATGGGAGTCAGTGATTGGGGGCTGAAAGAGGGGGACGGAGCTGGGAGGTAAGGCCTCTCCAACTGGCGGGCGGCTCAAGCTCGTTCCCAAGGGTTTTTGTTGCAAAGTGCAGTTGGGGCTGGGTTACAGCTCCCGATGAATTCGTAGGCAATAGCTGCCTTCCTAACTTGCCACTTCACACAACTCCTTTGGGTGTAAGTGATACAGGTAGGTAATAATGTCGGCCTCACGAAAGGAGAGCAGGCGACGATGATCCCAGGCCAGTTGTATAACCAAGCCGAGGTCAAGTCAACCAGAGTCATATCCGATTACTCAAAACAGCAATAGTTCAGTGCGGTGGCTAGAGCTGTGGGTTTACCCTGGATGTCCAACAACGACGTTGGATGTAGGTCCAAAGACACGCAGACCTCCAGAACCAGTCTGTCACTCCTTCCGGCGACAGTTCAGCGCGGTGGATGGAGTGAGACGGCTGGGCTGGTTGACTAGCCGCCTTGTGGATTGTGTCACTAGTGGTTGTGGCTCTACTGTACTGCACACCAGGTGCACAGTATGGGTGGTCATCTAATGTGTGTGTTTGCAATGTACGTGCACCCGGTTAAGGGAGCCCACAGCCTCTAGGTTCGGAAATGGGTTGTAAAAGATGTGGTCCCCTGCTTTCCCCTAGTAGGCAGACGTCTACAGAGGGTATAAACACAGTCACCCTAGAATCAGTACTAGGAGGATTGTTAGAAAACGTATTTATTACATGAGAAATAAACATGGTGGCCCCTACTATCTCCTAACTAACAAGGGACTGAACGGAAGTAAACTACATTAACCAGGGGAAGGGGACCTGGGGCTAAACAAAACCAGAGCAGATGTGGCTAGGTAGAGATGATACTAACTGCACCTAACTATCTCAATGCTGTTCGCCAGAATGGACATCAGGTGGCACTACCAAAAGGGCAATGCGTGTTGAAGGGGGAGGAGGAGGGGGTGTTGAAGACTTCTTCGGGGGTTGCTGGTGCAGGTCTTGAAGAGCTTCTGGTAGGTCGCAAAGACGTTGAGGTCAGCAAAGAGCTCCAGCACACGGGGTAGTGGAGCGAGATGCTGGAGATGGACTGCTGTTTCTCGGCAGTGCACAGACATATATTCACCTGCCCCCGAGCTTGTCTCAGGTGCAAGGGTGACAGGGGAGAGCTCATTCTCCTGTGGGCGGAGGTGCGCTCACTAGTGCAATCCCTTGGTCCGTGGTGGACTAGGCGTCTCTGTAATGCTGTGTTGCCTCTGCTGCTCTGCTGTGCGAGCTTAGGAACTTAACTGGGCTGCTTGGCTAGCCTCTCCCACACATGAAGGTGTTGGCGTGACATGTGACATAAGGGCAAAACAATCTTGGCTGACATGTCCGTGGGTGCCCCCGCATCTAGGGACGTAATGATAGGCTCTCGTAAAAAGTTGTTTGATGGTTCAAACCCTGCCTGGCGTAACGTGATGATACGTAAAGTTGAGGTGAAGTCGTGTTTATTTCTATATTAAAAAAGTGTCTCACGTCAATCAAACCTCCTCTGTTGCGACAATGGTAGAAAAATTTTTTCCGGTGGGAGTGATGAGTACTGTCACTTGCAAGAAAGTCGGGTTGGCTTCTGTAGCATTCCTCTTCTGTGCATTCTCTGGGCTGATTATGAAGCGTGTCACTTTCGCTCTCAACATGGTGTGGCGCTGTCTATCTAGCGCGCCGGCTGGCTGGGCGAGCGGCCGGCTAATGGGTTCTACCCCCTGGGGAGGATAACTGCCCTGCGGTAACAGCCTGTTGTCACGTGAATGCTTGCGAGTATGTAATCAGTGCTCTGTTCACACAAGTCAGCTGAGAGCTGTGTTTAAGTACAAGAATCATCTAACAGATTATTTCTCTAAAGAAAACTAATTACAGACAGGCACAAAAAACACAATTGAGTACATAAAATTCACACTTGTGACGGGTGTCACTTCTCCTGGATTTACCTACCATGGCGCTGAACGCATTTTGAATTGGCTCTGCTCTGTAGCCTCCTACAGGTCGCACGGCAGGTAATTTTACATGTAACAATTTCTAAGTGGTGCCGGCGCTAGGCCTTCTGTTACCTAGGCCGGCTTGTATCTAACTAATATTTACAACACGAGTACCCTTTGCTATGAATAATATTAATACTAACCAATGTCGTACAAACCACCTACAGAAAAAATAAAAATAAGTTGCCCTCAAAGACATACAATTGCACTTCAAAGTATTTACAACAATTTATAGTATTGCTTTCTTTGGAACGTCCTTGAGTTACCAGGCTGTTGCCTGGATTAATCTTCGCCTAATGAAGAAGTCCATGCTTCTTTAGGAGAAATTGTATGTTCACTGTTTATAACTCAGAAGTCCCTTACATCGTGACTAGATACTGGCATTGTTTTGACTGGTTATACTATGTAGCACTTTGTCAATAAGCTACGGCGTGACTATTTACTGTTGCGTTACACAGTCTGTCTTTATGTTGCATTAACTGGTTTTAATTAAAGTCACTGGTAACAGCGCTTTACAGCTGTTCTAATCTTGGCTTTCACACACAGGTTCTGTGAAGTGTCTGACAACTCACGCATGTCTGTCACTGCCTGTCCTTGGTTTGAGTTCTAGATTTGCACGGGAGGCCCAACTTCCTCAAGGCTGCGTACTGAGGGTACCGCCACATGAATTTGGAAGTGGGCCGCCATGGTGACTTATAGTATCTTCCCGACTGAGAGGTGCCGCAGTAGGCGCAGGAGGGCATCTTTCTTGGGGGACTGGCTGCTAGACTCTGGGTTTTCTTCCCCGGCAGTGGCCAACTCGGGGCCACCAGGCACCAGGGGACGATCGGGTGCCCTCTCCTCCTGGAGGGGTTGCGCTAGGGTGGCCCTCAGTGGCAGGGAATCCTCTACTTCTCCTGCCCCATCGGCTGAGCTGGGCTCATCCTCCCGTTTGAAAGGGGATGCGGTAGTGGTTTCAGGTGATCTTCAATGGATGAAGATCCAACAAGTGAAGGTGTTTGGTTGTGTATATGTGATTATGATGGTCCCATTAAAATAAGGTCATCTAGACTCTGCAAGGCCCCTACATCAAAGCGTACCTCTGCCTGATTGTTTGCTGTACCACTAAGGTAGTTCATATTGAGTTAGCAAGTGATTTATCAAGTAACACCTTTCTGACTGCCTGCAAGTGTTTTGTTTCATGCAGAAGGCTTTCTGTAGACTTGCACAGTGACTGTGGGACCAATTTTGTTCGTGCTCATAATCAATTGCAGGAGCTACAAGTGCTCTTGTCCCCACACCATCAACAAGCTGTTGCAGATCCTGTATCACATCACCTCTTGGGGAGACGTGGCATCGAGATTATATGCGTAGTAAGTGGTCAGAGCAGAAGACAAGTTTGATGTCCAACCTACTGGTTCAGATAAAGGAAAACTGGCTTTCACCCATGTAGTGGCAGCATGGTCGTGTCGTGTAGCTACACCCTGGGCAAGATGTCATAGTCCGAATTACTGCAATGCTCACGATTGGTGGCACCGNGGTCGTGTCGTGTAGCTACACCCTGGGCAAGATGTCATAGTCCGAATTACTGCAATGCTCACGATTGGTGGCACCGTTCGTCACCCAGCCATGAAGTAGTGCCCACTATCCAACCAGTAATCGGAACATATTACTTCAAGGTCGGCCGGATGTTGGATGGTAATTGTATTTAGTATAAATAGAACCTTTGGNGGTCGTGTCGTGTAGCTACACCCTGGGCAAGATGTCATAGTCCGAATTACTGCAATGCTCACGATTGGTGGCACCATTCGTCACCCAGCCATGAAGTAGTGCCCACTATCCAACCAGTAATCGGAACATATTACTTCAAGGTCGGCCGGATGTTGGATGGTAATTGTATTTAGTATAAATAGAACCTTTGGTGTTGAACATTTTGAACCTTCGATGCTACCAGTAATGCTTCCTGCTGAGGCTAACAATGTCAAAGCAGTTGTTCAGAGTCATCACGATGGTAGGTTGCAAATTGTGAATGTACTGATTCCGAAAATAAGTTTTGTTTGCAAATATGATTGAATACAGTCCCCTATGCAAACAAGGGCTTTCTTATTTATTCTGCATTATAAGTGTCCTGTTTTTTCTGCCCATGGGTTAACCTGACGTGGCTTAGGTACTTGGAAAACAAACTTACTTCTAAGAAAATAGCGAAAGTGCACACACATGCATGAAAATGCATTGCTTACTCAGCAACTTGTGATAACAGTTAATGCCTTAGTGAAGTCTGTCTTTGAATGTAAATGTAAGAGCAAAGTGCAAGAGAAAGAANCTTACTCAGCAACTTGTGATAACAGTTAATGCCTTAGTGAAGTCTGTCTTTGAATGTAAATGTAAGAGCAAAGTGCGAGAGAAAGAAGAGAGAGTAATAAAAGGAGGAAGCCAAGCTGAAGCTAGACTAGTTAGTTACCATCTGTGAAGTGGTGACAACGTTGGCGAGGGCCATGGCAATGGGCAGCTCACCCTTGTCGCTGATCATGGTGACCAACTGCACAAGCTGCTCAAACCTGTCAGCCAGTACCGTCTCTGCCAACGTGTCAAACTCTGTGCCTTGCTGCAGGATCTTCGTGAGCACCTCCATGAAGGCAGCCCTAGTCTGCAGGTCGCGGTTGTAACCCAGGTCTGCGAGCACACACACCACTTCCAACAGTTCTCTCCTCCCTGCTTTCAGCTGTGCCATTATTACATTGTGCATAGATGAAAAACATTTACGGCCGTCAACAGTTGTGCTCGCTATAGCATCAAACTTCTGACGAGGAGGCTGGGGCAGTGATCCTTCACTGCCTCGAGTATAATTACACCCAAGATCATTAAGTCAAACCAAAGTAGTTCCAGCTCACTACAACCTCGAAAGTCCCATCATTTTTAGCCACTTTAAATATAACTGTGCAAGATGAAACTAAGTCAAACAAAGAAACCTGCCTGACATAAACTTCAAGAACTGCCACTCAGTGCACTAGGTATGTTGTAAAACTAGACCTTGCCAGCAGTTAAATTTGTAGCCATAAATTTGTACCGGATTTTTTTAAAATTTTTTTTAAATTATTTATTTAGCAAAACCAACACACTGAAGTATGGCTAAACAAATTGACAGAAATTCAAAACCAAATACACAATAGAGAAATAGAAACTCTTTGATGACTCCAAAGATTTACAGTGAACTCTTTATCTACCATTTTTCAGGGGACTGTCAAAACATTTCCATACATACAGAATTTCAGAATATGAGGATGTGATATGTACATCAATAAAATACAAATCTCTCAACTAGGTAGGTTTAAAGTACGAATATTACCTTCATTTCACATATTTTTTGCTACATGAAAAAAAATTAACATGTAAATTTTAACAACTTGAAAGTCATATCTGCCCTGCCATCACATCTGAATACAAATTTAATACAGTACAACCTCACTGTTGCAAATTCTTTTATTAAAACCATCTACCTTCAAAAACCCATTTTTGAGGAACCAAAAAAAATTCTGCAGCTGAAAAATAAGTCACTACAATTGTGTTTCTCTTGTCAAACATTTTACTCCAAGCAGTGCATATCTAAAAATTGATACTACCCCCATTTTGATGCATAAAGGTCGGGGTGGGCCAAAATACATCAAATTTTCCAAACCCTCTGTTAAGGCCATCCTTCACTAACAACTCTATTCCTGAAAACTGTGAGGGGTCTAAAGAGTGGGGTTCTACTTTGTGTATTTTAACATTAAAATCACGAAAAATCTGCTAATATCGACTCTGTGAGCACTGATAAGCTTAACCAATTAGAATAAAAAAGAAAGTTCAGAAAAAAAATAAATGACATGCTCAACCTGAAGATTTCATTTTTTTGTGGAAAAAAAATATCAAGAGACTAGGGCTTACACACCATATTTGTCACTGATCAGACAGTAAAAGGTAAATATATTTAATACGCAACAATGAAATATGTTTCTACCACTGCTACATGAGAATGTAAATATTTAAATAAGACATAGCGTAACAGAATTAAATTTAATAAAATTTTACACACAATTTATTTTTACTAGTTATGCCAAAGCAGTACTGTTCTCACCGTTTAAATTTCACACAGACATGTTAAACCTGAGGTGATTTTTTAAAGGTTTGTTTGAAAAAGTGTAAAGTAACAGTGACTGGAGTGCACTACATTAAGCATGGAGATCGGCTGGAGGACAAGTCTCGAATGAACTGCCAAGGTATGCCATTAAGCACGGAGAGCTGACAACAGCCAAGGTAAGCGTGCAGTTCAGGCTGGGGAAGGTGCCCCCAGCGAACTGCCTAGATTCTGGCTTGTACAGCAGTATTTCTACCATCCTGAGTGTGTGGCGAGCAAGGTGCGGAAAAATATGTCTGGCTAGAGGGGGGTAACCACTCCTGCGCGTGGCCACTTGCTCTCTCCTGAGAGTGTGAATCCACCCGCTACCATGCAGTAGCAGCAAAGGGGTGGGTTGCCGGCCATCAGGCAACAAACGACTTAGCGGCTCGTGTAGATATCCTTCTAGCAGCAGAGGGTTTGATATGCAATGGCACTGGGAATTACGGTGGCCCAGGAGGAGTGCCAAAGGGTGGAGGCTACATATGGTTCAAAGACCACCTGCACGGCACGTCAATATGCCTAGGAGATAATCACTTGAAATTTGAACCCAACGATTAACTTAGAGGTGACGTAATAAATAAAAGTTTAAAAGATACGGACATTTGTAGGGAATACCAGTGCCATTACCAGATTCCAACACAGGATAAAATAGTATTGATAGGACGCCTTCCATTTGTGGATTTGTGAATGACTTCGAAGCTTCGAAGCTTCGAACATTATACAAATATTTTTTCCAAGTCCAAAGCAAATACAAATATGTAAATATTCTACTTGAATTAAAAAAATTCAGTACTTTGCACACCCCTAAGATTCTGGAAACCTTGTTAATACTGGCGCTACTTCAGTAAACCATCAACAACCCAAAACTGAATATGGAACAAATAATTTCCTTTTAATAGATACCAAACATTATAACCGAGTGGAGATCAACAATAGCGCAATGTGAGCTACAAAGAAGTGACTTCCCAGTCAGTAGTTTATAACACTGTTCAGTTCTGACTGAACACTACTGTTCAACCTGTGGTGGACAACACTTGGAAACATGACCAGAGACAGAACTGGACAAACCAATAGAGTGCATGAGGCCACTATCGATGTTGGCCGACAGCAGGTTGGACATGGCCTGGATGGTGGCGTTGCGCAGTGTGTTGAGCTTCCCAGCAGCCATCCTCTGGCGGGACACGTCCTTCTCCACATCCTGTGCGTCACTGCAGTCATTCAGCAGGTTCATAAACAGCGTGAAGTACCTGCATCGCAATCACAGATATTGCATTAATTACAGAAATTACAGCTTACACAGCACATTAGTTATTACAGACATGAAAAGTAGCAAAATAAATTGATAAAAGTCTGTTATAAAAAACTGTATAGTTTAAAGTATTACAAAATGTCATTACAAAACTGTAAATTTGGAACAAAACGTCAGTGAAGAAGTTATAAAAGTCAAAACTATTTTATTTTAAAATTTATTACAGGTAATTTTAACTAAAAAATTAGGAAGGTAATTAATATTGATGCACCACAGGTGATATCCTTCAACCTACTAGCCTTTGCCATAACTGTGGCCCCTCTCCCTCCCAAGGGGCCGCGATGGCTAGCAGTTAGACTACTCACCTCCCACCAAAACAAGCCAGGTTCAATTCCCGGCCGAGCCACTCTCGGATTTTCGCAAGTGGGAATATTGCCGAACAAAACCGCTGGTCGGCGGGTTTTCTCTGGGATCTCCCATTACCCCGCCCTTGCATTCTGGTGCTGCTCCATTCTCACCTTATTTCACCCTCATCAGCTCTCAAGACCTCGTTGTTAAGAATTGCCCAAATCTCTCAACTAACTCCCTCTACCAAGCAGAAACAGTTAAGCTGTACACACCAAAGTTTAACCATGTTACAAGGCTAGCGGCATCCGACACTCTAGTCAAGAGGATGCTGATTCGCAACCTAGTTTTTATGCTAATTATGACACGTATCTGTGTTTATATGTGCAGTTCTGAGGAATAATTTTAACCATAACACATCCTACTTTTAAAATATTGTTTCGTCAGGCACCACATCCAAGGTAGATTTGCAGTTCAGTTTTAGGCTACTTTTGCTGTTTATCAGTGTTCATATCTCCATTTGTGAGATATCCTTTTACTGAAACACACCTACCTTTACATTTTTTTTTTTTAACTTTTTTTAACTTTTTTATATTTTGAATATAATAAAACCGTTTTATTGGTCGCTGACTCAATGCCATGACATAGAAGCTCAAATTTTTCGAGCCTTAAATATTTTGACCAAGCTCAAGCCTTAAGCAGGTATTCAGCTCAAGCTGAGTACTCGCACACCTCTATTCCTAATTAAGAAGAAATTACTTGGAAAATGCTTACAAAGTTAAGTAAAAATAATTAACTTAATAATAATTTTAAATTTAAAAATTCATGTATGTACATTATAAAATAAGCGGAAACTCTTATGTTCCATAATGAAAGAATAAATATGTATGTAATTAAATACAAAGAAAGAAAGTCAGCGAGCGTAACACAATCCCTCTTCACTCTCACACCCTTTGTATATCTCGGAAACACTAATTAAGTATAACAAAAATAATACCTATAATTTTTTTTTTAAAGTTACACTAGTGAATGTACAATAAAGGCACTAACAAGCTTTTGAAATTCACTATTTTATTGTACATATTTTAATTTTTTTTTAAGGATTTCTTATCTTGAAAAATGATTTTACTTTTCTACTTTTTTATCATTTCTATGTATAATATGTATAATAGCCTATTTTAAAAAATATTTAATTTTCTTTATAATAAAGTTTTTTAAACATGCTTGTACTGTATGTAGTACAGTCGATTCACAGTTTTTGAAATAAACCTTTTGAGTATAACTCTAGGATGAAAGCAAGATGTTCACCTATTCTTTAAATAACTTGTATGCCATAAATATTTAAAACTGCGATTATATTTAAAGTATAAAATTTTGATTAAATTAAACTTCACCTTAGTATCAACTATAACTGCCAATATTTATTTTGTACTCAATATGGATTAAAAACAGTGAGAGCAGTGACGTGTTTGCAATGGCTTGTAAGAAATACTAGCATTAAATAGTTCACAGTTACAATATTTTTATAACTTTAATTTTGGTATGCTATTTATAAGTGCAATATTTCCAATTTAAATATTTACATTTTTACGTAACACTAGCGGAAAGGTATTTAATTGTTACTGTTATAAATATCAGCATAAAATATGATACAAACACTTCAGTGACCTGATGTTTTCTTTCGCCCAAGCGCTCTCTCCCACCCCCTTTCCC
>NQII01005321.1:160853-182073 GCA_002778355.1 Clitarchus hookeri
AATTTGCCATTTAAAAATACAATGGGTATTTTATATTCAATTTGAATACTGTCATATCTCTCCAATTCCGTACCTGCAAAGAAATATGAGCAGAACAAAAGTTATGGTAGGCCTATTTGTGTGCATGTTTATCACTGTCACTGTCATTTAAGTTTGTTGCCATTAAGTAAAAAAATAAGCGACATGAATTGTGTACTTCAGTATACTGTCTTTTGGTTGAACTGGTTGCTCCTTCATTTTAATATTAATTTCAATTGAAGCCGTTATTTTAATTAAATAACCCAATACACATCAATAAAAACAGTTAAATACTACAGTTCTTTCCCCCACACTTATAACAGGGTTAAATACAGTCGCTGCAAATTATTAACATGTATTGCGCACGCATAATGTGCTATATCGCGAATAACACAAATATGTTAACAATATGTGAAATAAGAACCATAAGAACTGTCATCAATACAGAAATGGTTAAAAAGTCATAAAGTTGACACAAACACGGTTATAGGCATAAATTATGAACATTTATATGTAAAATTTTCTTTAATATGCTAGCACTCGACAGTTGAAACGTAGTCATACGGCAGTTTTTATGTTTACATGTAGTGGAAGGATATGTAATCTGTAACCAAAAGTATAACTTTAGCAGGGCTTCAAAAAAAGTACATAAGTAACACACGTATGTTCCGCCTTTAACCAAATTTTCTCTTAACCAAAACACCATTGGTCCCATCAAATTAGTTTCTGCAAGACTCAATTGTAAATCCTATAATTTCCCAGCAAGAAACCAGTGAAAACGGAGTTCATGCTTGCTGAAAGTTGCATGGAACACTTTGTTTAGGCTTTTCATTGCGACGACAAGAGGAGGGCCATCTAGGGCAGGCATGTCAAACTCACAGCTGCAGGCCGCATGCAGCCCCCCCAACTTCTTATGGGGAATATGTAAAATGCCACCCGCGATCAGAGTTTTTATAAATTGAACATACAATGATAACATGGCCGAATCTGTTCTTTTATTTGTTAACGGGGCGCTCTTAGCCATTCGGCCCTGCCGCTCCCCAGCCTCCCAGTAGGCGGGGAAGAGGGATCACGCCCTCTCAACGCAGACATGACCAACGCTTACCATAATTGATCAAACCCGTAGCTCCGACCTGTTCATCAGGCCACACCAAGCATAGCCCCGGTCTGATACAACAGATCGCATCGAGCATGTCCTACCACAAGGCCTGAGATCCTAGCACTCAGTTTACCAAGCGTGTGGTCTGGCCGGAGCACTACCCACGNCACATTTTTGCACTCCCAACTTCTTATGGGGAATATGTAAAATGCCACCCGCAATCAGAATTTTCATAAATTGAACAGTTTTTCCCTCTCGTAAAGTTTAACAAATCCAAACTACGAAGTCAGCTGACAGATGCACATTCAGTCTGGTGAGAGTTGTTTTAGGCCAGAAATCTCATTGGAATTTGAACATTTGGTAGACAAGAAGAGATGTCAGACTTAAGAGACATTATTCATACATCAGTGTACAGTGTAGATTCCTAATTACATAACTGCATAGTGCCTGTTTCTGCATTTGTTTTCTTTGCAGGTATTCTTCAGTTGTATTAGTTTAAAATAGAATAATATTTTTAACACATAAATCGCAAAAATATTTTCTTATGCTTTCCCCGCAAGTGGCTTGTNCATTATCAGGGGTGTATTCCACACGAATGCAATGCATGCAGTGCACGATTTAATAAAATTCAAACGCGAACACATTTCCCATTTCCTAACCGTATACTTCCCATTTTTCTTTGAAATAAATATTAATGTTCATTTCCCCGCTACACATGGGACTAAGATGCATGCCTCTATTTTCCTAATAGTTACTTGAAATATCAAGGCAAGGTGCTGAGCGGTGGCGCGCACGGTGCGTGTTTCGATAACATATTGTAATAGTTTCCTGAAACATCGAGGCATAGTGCTGTGGTACTCTCAACACTCGTTCAGCTGGTGTAACTTCACAGCAAACTTGCGCGAAATGTGGGCAAATGTATGCACAAGGAGACATTGCATTCAGCGTGCTAGTGAGTGAGTTTATATATCTTTATTAAAATTTTACTAGTGACTGATGGATTGCGTGTTCTAATGTTACATTTGAATTAGTACTTTAAACAGTAGTTTCACAAGATGAATCATGACTGTAAAAGCGACATTGTAATAAGTGTATTTAATAAATCTTTCCAGTTATACTTGTTAAGTGAGAAGTTAGAACTTATTAAAAATGGGAGACCTCGACCCACTCTCAACAATTTAAAGACAGAGAATAAAGTCAGAAACTTTATACAAACATTTAATCCAACCAGTTTGGTTGTGCGGTGGCAAAATATTGAGTAAACTCTTCTGTTGGCCATGTCTGTTGTATGAATAATAACTTATAAACAAATGGTAAATATTACAATAGAAACAATTCTTGAAAACTTAAAATTTAAAAGGCAAATAGGTTTTGTAAACTTTCAGAAGTAATTTTACTTTTTAATTACCATTTAGACAGGTAAATATTAACATTTTTAACAGATTTTAAAATATTTTTGTTGACAAGCATAAATGTAACTTTGCCATATCCTAATTCAAGTGACTTACTACTAGCGAATTTAAGTGTTTTGTGACTTTTGGGTGTTTAAATGAATGAATGAACTTTTCAACTTTAAATTTAAAATTATTTGATTTGACAAGTGTATTTTAATATTTGACTCCACCTGGATTAAGAGTGAGAGGAAAAGGATACTAAAGTACTAAAAACATTTCCAGCAACCTTTTAATTTCATTTTGATGTTATTAATATCTATTTCCTCTGTGCTAAGCGAAGTGCCAAAGTAAGTTTTATGTTGCATGCCTTGCCAAAATTTTCAGGATACGCCGGCTCATTATGCATGCTCGATTACATTTTATGGCCCACACTCCGGTTTGAGTTTGACATCCCTGCGGTCTATAATTTATTTTGGAAGACATCAAAATACTAAAATTAAGTAACCTTTATTATAAATCATATTATTTTTGCTCTAGAAACAATTGAACATGGATGCCATTTTATGTTTATGGAATCCGAGGGGCAATTAAATAAAATGAGATTTGATCTTGCAAGAGCATATATCTTAAGAGTCAATACATGGGAGCCATGAGAACTCAATCAATGTTTGACTGCATTTAATAAATACAGTGCGTACATTAATCTCTCGATTCTAAGACCTGTCATGATTACCAGGAAAAGAACTGTTATTGGAAAAACATTTTCAATTAGATTTGTTTCATTGGTCTCCAAAAAGGGGTTGTTATTTTGAGAGGGCGCTATTTCAGGGATCTTAGAAACGAGATTAGACTGTAATTTTGCAGCCAGTTAAGCCAAAAAAAAGTGGCGTAGGTAAAATTTCAAAGTAATTTTTGTGTACAGGATTTGTGGGTCGATAAGAATCTGTTCAAATTCCAAAAACATCTCCTTCAAAATAATGGCCCTTTTCTAGATAACCATGAATGGTCGTAGTTTCGAGAGTTGTTGACTAATTGAATCATTGTAACATCGACTACAAACACGAATTCACTCTAATGATTAGTAGAGTCATGACTGAAACAACCAATCCTCTAAAACGTATGTGAGTAAGATTAGAATGTAATGAACGTCACAATACTGACCGCTGCGAGCTATGAGGTAAGTACTCACTTGAGGAAGAGCTGACTCTTGGCTTCCATGAGGTCTCCTCTGTCAGATTCCTCTGGCTGGAGCGGCAGCCCTTGCAGAAGAGCAGCCACAGCCTCCATGCATGCCTGGTCAAGATCCCTGCATTGCACACAATGACGCATCACACAGTGTGCTTCACGCAGCCCACAACCGAGCTGCTAACAACACATCAGGCAAAACGTCTCCAAATTAATCATATGTACTTTGAACCACATACTCTGGTAACCTGGAAATATGGACAGATTCAATCCATTTCACAATTCTGTAATGTCAAAATAACATACAGAAAATGTGTATCTCACTAAAAACAAATTAATCAAACTTTTTAATAATGTACATTTTTCTGGAGAGGCACACAGTCACCGCAGTTCTTAAGCTGAGGTGAGCAATGGCAAATTACACAGTTACATTTTTGAAAAGGTGTTGCAAGACCTGCAACAAACAGCTTCATAGCCATTACAAAACAAATAACAGTCACCAAATTAAAGGTTTGGGAAAACTTGAAATTAAGAGAAGCACTTGCAACATCAGACTGGTGATTTCAAGAATAAAAAGATGTAATTGCAGCTGCAGAAGCTGTGATTGGCTCTAAGTTGGTCGTAACAAGCACATCTCATGCTAGCTCCCAGACACCTTTATAAATGGTGTAACATTCTAAAATAGCCACCTCGAGTATTCATCTTTAAGCCAGAACTTTTGAAATAAACACTTGACACAACAAAAAAAAAAAAACTGTTAAAGCAATTCTTAAAATAAACACTACTTAAAAAAATCTCTAACAGCATTGGAGTAATTGTCTACATACTTCAAGAGACATCCAAATTACAAGTACTTCTGCATACNAAAAAATCTCTAACAGCATTGGAGTAATTGTCTACATACTTCAAGAGACATCCAAATTACAAGTACTTCTGCATACAAGACATATGTAAGTAAGGGGCCTTGCCCGCTCAATGTCGTACATCAAGTCACCCGACGTTGGCCGGGTTCTGGGAAAGGTTGCAGTTTCTGTAAATCCCGTCAGGAAGCGGGAGCAATTGTACCAGGATGTAAATCTCGATAAATGTGTCCCACCACTCAAGTTCTCCTGGGCGTATAGGTGATGTCGAGGCCCAGGAGGTACTGAGGTTCTGCCCAAGGGTAATAAAGAAGCATGCCTTTACACCCTGAAATCTGTACTCTGGGTGAACAAGGAAGCAAACCTGGCTTGCACGCAAGCAAGGTAGAGCAGCCATCTAGCCTGGGGACACTGATGTGGCGGCTGACTATCGTGCTCATTGTATGAGACAGTGTGGCTGCTGTCTGTGAAGCATTCAGGGACAGGAGACAAGGTGGGAATGAGGCTTTATTAAAGATAAATCCCTGGCCACCTCGTGCGCGGTAGACTTACCCTTGTCCCTGTAACCTGGTGCATGCCTACCACCACCACTGACTGCGTCTTGGAGCAAAGGACTAACAATGACTAAATTCAACTCCTAGTCCTTTGCGCCCTCACAGGGTAGTGGGAGAATCAAACCTNGAGCAAAGGACTAACAATGACTAAATTCAACTCCTAGTCCTTTGCGCCCTCACAGGGTAGTGGGAGAATCAAACCTTCGCAGATCAGTGTTTGTAATCAAAGTTGCCGGACAGTTGTTCCCATCACGCAATGATGATGCGCCGACATTGCATGGTCCCAACCTCTCTTCTTCACTGCACTGCCACCTGCACGTCTCCTGGTGCAGTGACTAATGTGCCGGGAGCCGGCCGGTACATTAAATCTCACCATCGAGGCATACAAGTTTCGGGGGAATAGTTTATCACTTAATCTTACATATTGTGCCATTTGTGGTGGCACTTGTTTCAAGTCAATATGTAATTCTGTTAATTCTATTCTTATTTACTTAGTGTTTTGCAAAATATCTTTTTTTATTATTTGAACGTGCTTTATTTTTGCTAAATATTTTTGTTTATTTACCGTGAAGTTGTACAACTAACTATGTCATCTAATAGTATCGTAATGTTTAAACATTTATCTGGTTATTTCTTTATGTTTCTTGTTTAAAAACATTTCTTTATGTTAATTAATAGTTTATGTACATAATATTGTGTGTGATGTCTTAATTTCTAACAATCAAAATAAAATGTTTCACTTGTGATATATTACACTTCTTTCTAGAATTTTGATTTATGTATCGGTTAGTCATGCGAGATCACGAAGTCCGGAGCATACCTTAGTGTGTGTGTCTATACATATATATATATATATATGTGTGTGTGTGTGTTTTCGCTCATGCAACTTACTTCTTCTTCGTTTCTCGCCTTACAGCATGTAGTCGCCTTGGATCTTCGTCTTATTTTGAATCCTTCATCATCCTAGGATATTATAAGTTTTATCTGCCGTTTTGGGTAAGTTATACTACAGATATTTTATTTCGCGAAATGGTAAAATTATTTTGTGGTTCGGTCCTTTTCAAAAATGTATTTGTTATTTTAGCCGTTTGCAGCATGGGCCGATGATCTTGTGACAAGCCATTTCTTCCCGAGTGATGTTATGTGAACCGTACACCCGTTTGAGGGATAGCCGTTTTGGCCATGATTGAACTTCATTCTGCTGTCACATCGCAGTAGGTTCAGAATCTCTTAAGGAATGATGTAAGATTTTAAAACAGGGTTTTTTACAATGTGAATTTCAAAAAGAGGTGATCACAGGTATCCAATGACGTATTTATTCGCCAAAACAAAAGGAAAATAATCTGTTGTCAAAATGTAAACAAAAGCAAGTAGAATAATATAAAAAAAAAACTTTATACATTCATGTAATAAAAGATTTGGAAATTTGATCAATATATATAGAAATAATAGAAATAAAAGCATAATACTCTTGTTGTGGCAAAATATATTTTAAATAGATCTATAAAGGTGTTCAAAACAAAAAAGATTTTTTTTCTTACGTTACTGCCATTCTTAACATTGTCCTGGTTTTATATATATATATATATATATAAAATCATGTGAATTTTCTAACTGTCGAGTTGCGATTGATAAAATTTTATCTATACCATGAGTGTACCTATTGCCTATTTATGATGTTAATGTAATGAGAAAAGCAGGAGCACGCCCCTCTAATTTGCTTTCTATAGTAATAGTCAACCTAGATCCCACCTTCCATTTACATGTCATCACGTGTTAAGATGAGGGTACCTAAGGGCGCACACGTTTCAGTCATGAAGATGGTACATCATTACAATATTCATATGAGCTATGCCTGTTATATTAACACATTAAAAAAAAAAATATTTATTCTTTATGAAAAACAATATACAATTCTGTATAACTAAACACAATACTTATAAACAAATCAGGCATTTCTGAAAAACAGTATGCAAAGTATATAAGATTACACACTGTATGAAAGCCACAACTGAGACACCAATGAGTATATCATACAAGGAGACTGGAGTTGTTGATAATTGATTATGAGCAGGCAGCAAAGGATAGTCNAGACACCAATGAGTATATCATACAAGGAGACTGGAGTTGTTGATAATTGATTATGAGCAGGCAGCAAAGGATAGTCTAACTTGCTCTATACACACCAATAATTCCAAATATTCTAATTATCTATGACAAAAATTGTCTGAGTAAACCAATAACCATTTCAATTATAGCACTTTTCGGACTGTAACTTTCTTTTTCTTGCTTTTCAAAAATTATTGTTTTTTTTTATTTTTTATGCTGGTAGACAGAAATATTGATACACACATAGACATGAAGAATACAAATATAGAAAGGTACAGCCATTGTAAGACAAGGAGCTCTGACAGTTACAAATTCACACATGCAAATGCACAGATACGTGCACACTTTNGTACAGCCATTGTAAGACAAGGAGCTCTGACAGTTACAAATTCACACATGCAAATGCACAGATACGTGCACACTTTAACACAATCGTACAGTAAGTGCTGACCTTGTAATGACGCTGACGTCACCAGAGCTGGGCGGAGCAATCTGGTGAGACGTCCCCATGACCCAGTCAGTGAGGTACTCGACCAGCTTGTTGCGGAACTTCATCTCTTGACGGAAGGCCAGGTCATCACGGCGTTTCATCATCGCCTCCACCAGCTGGCACAACTTGGTCTTTATGTGGATGGCGTGAACAGTCATGTCAAGGTGCCGCACGTACCTACCCAAACAGCAGCTCACGCTAGCATTCCTGTCTTACGGCACTCTTCGCTATCAGGACCCCAGCAACTTGCACCCTTGGTGTCCTGCATCTCAACACTCAGTTTAAAGCAGAGCAAACTATCAAATATAATTTTTGGAACAGCAATTTAATTATCTGATCAACACACTTATAAAAAAAATGTATTTCATCAAAACTGGTAAGAATGAGAAACATGGCAGAATTTTTAACTATAATTTCTATTCCAATTACACAAAAAAACAAAATAACTTAACTTTTTGATAAAATACACAACTGAAGACACCAAATTTTAATTTTGTCAACAAGCATTGACTGATACTTTATTTGAGCTTAGCCTACAATTTATTTTTTAAATCATTGGTGACTGATCGATAATTAAAAAGTGTAAGTTTCTGTAAAGTAAGTTGCTGGCCACAAGTAACATCCAAGTAAATGGCAAGTAAGCATTTACCAACTGAAATGTCAACAAGTCAAAATGGAGCTATGATACAAAAAGGGAAATATATTAAAACAATACTGAAAATAAGATGCAACACAATTCAAGTTACTAGTTAAAACTTACAATACCTGGAGTAGAACACAGTCACAACTATGGCAGTAAAAAACCGCCACATATACAACCAAACTGAGCTGCATCTCAAGGAAAGCATGCAACAGACATTTGGAGAACAAAACATGCAGACACATTTCCCGCTGGAACACATTGTGATCTCTTATAAATATGCATTCATAAATGTACGAAGTTCCGGTAATGTTATGCCGATTTGACAAACGTAAAATGTTGCAGGTAGTTCCGAGTTATTCTTCAGTATGAATAATCGATAAGTCTTGCCTTCGTGAACATCAAGTTTTCTACTGCAAAGCACGTGAAGCACTTTTAACACCAGTACATGGCATCTAGGGCAGGATAGTATCAGTAAAACAGATGCTCAAATTGCACCGATTTTTTCAAACAAAGTTTGCAGTTTTTGTCCCAAACTCCACCCTGCTGTGAGATAACAATCTGCCAGCTTGACATTGAGGAGGCTCAGAGTCTCTAGGGGTAGTGAAGGAGAGGAGGGGGACTGTTTTACAGCCACATTGGAGTCAGAGGAGGGTAACAACCTATGAATAGATAACCAATATAATACTGATTTTCAGTCTCAAAAAATTCTTGTAACTTTGCCTTTCTCTTCTTAACATGGTTGACTATTTTAAGTTTATCAACTACAGAATCTGCAATTATTTTCTTTGATATATTGCACCCACACACACAACAAACCAGATGATGATGTCTGGATGGAGATCAAGTATGCATGAATTGCTTTTTCAGAACAAAAGTCAGTTTTGTTACTTTGATTCATTGAAAAACTATCCACACCGGTTATAATGTATTTCAATTTTTAATTAAGTTTATATGAAAATTTTTTTGAGTATGTATTTCAGTTATAAAATCTTTCCAAATGGTTATTACGATTATAAAATGCTTTATATAAGAAAATTTGATATATCAGATTTGTATACTATTTCAACACAGGTGTAAATGTGAAGATTCCCCACTACAGTTGACTCCCTATCAACCGTTTTTCAGGGGACTGTCAAAAAATTTCCATACATGCGGGATTTCAGTAGATGAGGGTTCTGACACGTACATCAATAAAATACAACTTCTTACAATATTAGACCTAATTTTGAGTACAATGAGAGCTGTACATTATCTGTGAATAAAGTTTAGCTAATAAACATAATAAAAATGGGAATTAAAAAAAAGAAAGTATTACTGTAAATAATAACAAAAAAAAAAAAACATTTCACCTCAACTTGTTTAAATAAAGAATATAACATCTCAAAATACTGCATAAAATTGATTGTAATCTGGCACAAAATGCAAGCCGACCTAAAACTTTCTAAGGCTCCGAAAATGAAAATAATATGACACTTAATGCAAGTCGAATTTTGAATGTCCCGTGCAAACTCGATCAGCTGAGAGTACGCGGATAGATTATTGTTCAGGCTGTGTGTTAACAGTGGCAGGCAGAGAAGGGGAAGTGATGGGAGGAGTAAAACCATACCCCTCCACGCCGCTACCTGTTGGCAACACCTTGCGCGCGTAACAAATGTCTGTCTTTAAAAGCAATTAATTACATTTCACTGCAAAAAAAACTATAATTTTGAGACAGAAATAGCTAAATAAGGCAAAAATAATTTATTTCTTCACAGTCTTTAATTATTAATTATTCAAAACCACATTCTCTGATTTTCCCTGTCGCAAGTTACACTGCACTCGGGCTCGGTGCTTACCAATTATTAGAGGACCAAAGATGTCGAATAGGCCCTTTCATTTCATCAGTTTATTCAAAAGATGCGTGTCTATTGAAATAAATTAACAGAAATCCTCCGATTTCCCCATAGGAAGTTACAGAAAATGAACTTTACGCTTGGTAATAGAAGTCGCTCGATGTTCAAACAATTTTTGGTGACAAGGGTAGGTAAAGTATATACTTCCAAGCATATCATTTTATTCGGGAAGATACTGTCCATTGAGTTAAATTAATATTATGTTTTAAAATCATGTTGATTTTATGCAAGATACAATGAAACACCAACCTTAAGGGAAAAAAGACAGATAATCAAAAAAAAAAACATCTTTGCAAACAATTCCTTGTTAAAATATATTATGTAACATTTTCAGGCGAAACCATTTGCTTTTAAATACACGTGATGATAGGCGCAACTATTTTAAGACATGAAAATTTTTGATAAAAATTTTTACGTTCGCCAGTAGCACTTTATTTGCTCTGCAGCCAGTGTGTGAAGAAAAGGTTGCGATGCCGAGAGAGAAAGTACTTTTTCTTTTGCTAGGAAACATCTTCCACTCTCAAAGGCATGTAAGGGGAGGCAGAAAGTTGCACGGCTGAGAGAGAGAGAAAGAGGGGTGAGAGAGAGGATGCTAGGTTACCATGCTGGTTGCTAGGTAACTATTTCCCCTCTTGTCAGGCGTGTAAGGGGAGGTAGCAAGTCAGACTCGCAGGTCGCACCATGCCGCAGAAGTGTTCGGAAGACTACACAAGCCGCAGCACAGTGATGAACAGTGGCGTATTTCACATCCAGTAAGTAGAAGTTTACATAAAAAAACCAGCTTAAAACAATTGTTGAGGGAAATTTTAGGTTAAGGGACCAAAATATACTTTGATTGACATAATACCCAATAAACGTTACAAGCAGTTAGCTTAATCATTATTTATATATGTGTTTTGCCGGGACCACTGAAAATTAACTGTGCATATGGTTTATCGGTACATGCGTTTTCGGTACGAGAGTCGACTGTATAGGGAACATACAAAGTGTTCCCTTCAGACTCATTATACTAGTGTGTTTATGAGTTCATTTATAAAATTTTTATGTTAACAATTTATTCTGTTATGGGTGTTTGAACCAATACATATAATAAAACAATCCACCATTTTTGTTTCAAGAAAATGTATATGCTAGTTTACAATTTTGAAATTAATAATTTTCTTAAAAATGCAAATTAATTACTAAAAATAACTACGGATTACTAAAGTTAATTCACTTTGTAGTTACTTCAGCACATTAATGTTAGTTTAAGTTGTTGTAAGAATTCTTTATTGCAAAATGTGTTGGGACTCGGTTAAGAGTTTGATATATCACAAGTGTGTGTGCGTGTGTGCGTATCTATATGTAAGTGTGTCTATATATATATATATATATATATATATATATATATATATATATAAANAGAGAAAAATGGTTTTCAATAAGAGTACATATTTAGTACAAATAATAAGTAGTGCCAGCATTCTAAGTTGCATTTAGAATGTTTAATGTTCACAGAGATAATGCATGTAAGACAAAATACAATGAGCACACATTTTTAAAACAAGCTCCTCGGATATTCAAAGTCTTAATTTTAGGTTGATTGTAACAATACTAGTTGTATGACCAGTTGCTCGTGATTGGTTTTGGTAGTTCAAGAGAGAGACGGTAAAAGCTTTATTTTTCAGGTAGGGCTATCTTCTGAAATGACCACCAAAATATGCAATTACTCAGTGTGTTGCTTGCAATACCTACCACCGTAATGCAATGTACAGTTCACATAGTTAAAATGGTTTATTAGATATGGCACACTAAAAGAAAATATTTATACACCTATACCACTGGAGATTGCCACCATTTTGGAAGTAAGTCCCTACATACTAAAATAATATGATTTTGAATAGCCTTCCATCACACTATGTACTTGTTTTCCAGGTTATGCAAATTGGTTTAGTAGTGCCCGAGATGTCCTCGAAAAGCTTTTTTTTATTTCCATTAGACAAAATATTTCCAAAAATGGCCTGGCCAAAGAGACTGTTATTTACATTTAGCATATTTTACGTCATGTCAGCTTAGAAAAATTGGTTGAAACAACCCTAATGGTTCTGCAGTTATGGCATACTAACATAAAATGGCCATTAGAAAAATTTCTTTAATTGTGTAACATGTTAGGTGACCCACTGTAGAAACAATGCTATATGCCGTAGTTGGCGGGAATCTGCTAAGTGATCCCGGAGGTCTCACTTAAAAAGTTTATTGTTCCAGGCAAGGCATCATAATCTTACAAAATAGCCTAAAAAACATTATGTTTTAGTGTAATTAATGAATGTTTCAGGTGTATCAGCATACTAATTTAGGCTTAAATAGGTCTAATAGTTCAGTAAATATGGGACGCTTCTCAAAAATATTTATTAAGAAGCCACTTTGAAGGTAAGTGCCTGTTACAACTACAGCATGTAGTTTCAAATGGCCTACAGCATCACTACTTATATTCCAAATTTGACCAAAGTTGTTTGAGTAGTTATAGAATATTATGTAAAAGCATTACTGTTTTAAGTTATAATGTTCCAAAATTGGAGACCCATAGGGATTTAAGTTAAATTAAGTCCTGACATTGCAAAGTGTCAACATAAAACATTTGGTTCAAATTGTTTCAACAGTTCATTAGAAATATCATAGCATCAAAAAAATTATTAGCTGTCATTATAAAAAAACAAATTATCCCCCGTGAAGTCAACTTTGAAAGTAACCTATCATTACTGCGTATTGTAAGTAGAGGTTTGCGAGCACTCGAACATCGAGCTCATGCCGAATACCTGCTTGCGGCTCAAGCTCGGCTTGAAATATTTTACAGGCTAGAAAAAATTAGCTTTTATATCAATATCAGGTCATTCAGTCTACAACCAATTATTTAATTATTTGTCAACGAAAGAAAACAACAAATTGTTTATTAATCAGACATATATCTAAAAGTAAAGCCTATTCTAGTAAAAGGATTCCTCATAAATGTATATATCAATGTTGATTATCAGTAAAATTAGTCGAAAACTGGCCTTCAAATCCACCTAAGATGCAACACCTGACAGGGACAATTCTTTAAATGGTTTCTAGAAAATAAAACATTATAAATTCACAAAACTATTTTTAAAAGGTACATGTGTAATGTTTAAAATTATTCCTCATATCTGCAGATATAACCACATGTTACCATAAAATATAACATAAAAACCGAGCAGCAAATATTCCTCAGATGCAGCACTCGAGATGTTTCGTTTACAGTTTCCTACAAAATAAGAAATTATTAATTCAAGAAACAATAATCTTAAAGGTAAATGTGTCTCAAAATTATTCCTCAAAGCTACAGATAATGAACACCAATTACCATCACAATTAGCATTAAAAACCGGCCCTACGAATCGCAAAAACATGCAGCACCCGAGATGTTTTATTTGTTTACTAGTTTTCTACAAAACAAGACTTTATACATTCAGGTAACAATAATCTAAAATATAGACATGATCTGATTACAATTATTCCTCAGAACTGCAGATATGAACACAGATTATGTACTTTCAAAACATAAATATTGTCTTCATTGGCTGTCCCATTTTTCTCAACCTAGTCCTTTTGTTTTATTTCAATGCAACCTCTGAAATACTGATGTTAGCTGACTTCAGTACAGTAATCAATGTAGAATATTACAGTTGGGGCTCTGTTTATTTTGTTCCCTGGGGTTGGGGATGGGAAAAAATATTTTCGTCTTTCATAAAATGACTTCAATTTACAGTTCTTCATATGAGACAGTTAAAATTTTGAATTGCACACTGTTCTGATGGAGAAGTGGAAAATTTTACTCATATGAAAATAAATAAAAGTTATTATAAAAAGGAAAATTTTAACTTCACAGAGAGGATAAAATATGATAAATATGTCATTGTTTATACAGATGTGAGTAATAAACACACTTGGAAAAACATTTTAAGTGAAAAAACACTCACACAAATTGAATGTTACATAAAATTAAGATTTAAAAAATATATATGTTTTGTTTTACTATAAAGCAGAGTTGAAAGAGCTCATTTTTAGGCCACGTACATTTCAAACATTCTAATAAATGTTTTGAAGTACATTATTTATAAAACACACAAACTTACTGTTTGCAATCCTAAGCGAAACTCGTGAACACGTGTTATATGAAATTCTTTGCACAATTTCTTCATTCCAAAATTATGTTTGTTGCCACTGATACAAAATATTTTAACTATAGAATCATTCTGTAAATAAAACACTTCACCTGCGTATACGTTCTGAAAGTAAATATATTTACCGCGCTTCACGGGCCAAGTCATTTTACGAAGCAGACGACACACGCAGATAACATTACATTTTACTCAAGATGACATACCGAAACGGCACCAACAACCAACTAACTTTACTTAATAAATGTGAATACAAAAATAAACGAAACAAGCAGTGCTCTGTTCTAATCGCTTGGCAAGACAACAGCAGTGATAAGTGGGAGGGTGCACACAGCTCTGCCGCCAGGCTGAGCGCATACCAGCCGCCTTGTTCAGTGCGACACCGAAGGGAGCCGCGCTAAGTGCAACTGCATTAGGACCTTTCACCACCCGTATATCACGTGTGCATAACACCTGCGAAGAACAGGGTAATGCACCTATGACAATAAATTCAAATTATATAATAAATTTTCTGATTTCCCTGCAAGAAGCCAGTGCAATGATTTTTTCGACAGGATGGGGAGGATCTATATGTCCATGTAGCATATAACTTCTCTTAGAAGATATCAAAATATTAAAATTAATTAAATATTTCATTAAATCGATGTGTTATTATTGCTATAGAAACAATTAAATATGTAAACAATTTTTTTAATTTTCGGGAGAAAATAAATCAAAATAAGTTAAATTTGATATTACAAGTGCATAGATCTTACAGAGTCCATTCATAGGAATTATTTTACTGTATTTAATGAATATAACATGTAATTTTGCCGCTAGAGCTTTGCAAAACGGCCCAAGTTTAATTAAATGTAATTATTGCATACAGGGGATGGAGATGGGTCAGAATCAGTCCAAATTACAATAACAACTCCTTCAAAGTATCAACTCTTTTTACTACGAACATTGAAAGGTTGTAATTTCGAGAGTTGACTGTTGTTTAACTTAATTATTTTGGAAATCAAACCTCATTTTAAGATATTTTCAGTTTCCCAAAGTTTTTGTAAAATTTTTTTTATTTCTGGCAATTTTACAACACTTGAAGGGATATTCCGAGATTTTATATGGTTTGCTGAGATTTTCTACAATTTTCTGGGGTTTTATGTGGCTTAAAAAGATCTTGTGTGATTTACTAGGATTTTCTACAACTTTCAAAAATTTACTGTGATTTACCAGGATTTTCTGCAATTGGTTTTCTGTGATTTATTGGGATTTTAAAAGATTTCCTGTGATATTTAGGAATTATTGGTGATTTGAATGATTTTTCCCATTGCGTACACTAATTTTCTTAGGTTGTCGCCCCCCCCNGGTTGCCCCCCCTCCCCCACCACATCACTTTGGCTACACTCCTAGCTCTCAAAATTGAGTATCTGTTTTCCTCAGGGGGTCTCTCTCGCCCTTTCGTGCATCCCTTCAGGCACTTGGAAAGGGGTACAGGCCAAGTGTGGTTGTTTTGTTGGGTTACCAATAAAAACAAACATACTCTTCATTGGATTGACTTTATCTACCAGTTCGTTATCTTTAAATCGCCTGATCGTGCTTTAATCCTATTTCGTCCCCATACCTATGACCAGGGTCAGGAAAATTTCATTGTTTTGAAATGGCAGAAAGCGGTATTTTGAAACCTGAAAATTAGTGTTTTCATTTCAGTTTTTTCATTTAACTAATGTTTTCATCTTTATATCTTCTGAGAACATTAGTAATAATTCATACAAATTAATAAATTAAGAAATGTCATGTTGTTTTAACAGAAAATAGGTTTTAACTGATACAAGACATTAGTGACGTAGACACGGTATATTTGTGAAAGTTTACAAATAGTGGACATCATAGTAAAAATGGTGTACAAAATATCATAACCATAATATGCCTTTCTAAGTAATATAGCAGAATATTAAGTGTTTCTTGTCTAGTTTTTACATTTTAATTTAGTGTGTTCATACCTGAGAACATGGAGACTTTTTAAAAATATTTCCAACTTTTCCAGTGCACTTGGCGTCACCCGGAATGCTGAGACCTAGCTGCAGCTTTCCATATATTCTCTCCTTAAAAGCACAGTCTGGCATATCTAACTGAGATTATATGACCGAATACTACGCATTGAAAATATGTTTCATCAATATGTTCATCTATCTAATATATTTAACATGACAGAATATCATGCATTGAAAATATTTTTTCACATATGGCCTCCGTGGAAGTGCCTAAATAAATCAGCTTGCAAAAATAAATGTAAAATAAATTTTTTAAAAAATTATTTTGTTCATCTGTAAAATTCTCTGGTTGACGGTTGACTTATTTTTGAGTACTGTACTCAAGGTTGTCTTATTTTTGAGTAGTTCTAATTCTGTAGTAGTCCTATATTCCTTAAAAAAAACTTATTTAGAACAAATAAGTCTTATATTCGTGGTAGTGTCCTATATTCGAGAGAGAAACAATCCCACATTCGAAGGAGGAAACTGTCAAATGTTAAGAGGGGTAAAGCATATGATGTTAGAGGGGAAAATTGTCTGATGTTAGAGGAGAAAATTGTCTGATGTTAGAGGANGGCTCAAGTTTGGCTTGAAATATTTTACAGGCTAGAAAAAATTAGCTTTTATATCAATATCAGGTCATTCAGTCTGCGACCAATTATTTAATTATTTGTCAACGAAAGAAAACAATACATTGTTTATTAATCAGACATATATCTAAAAGTTAAGCCTATTCTAGTAAAAGGATTCCTCAGAAATGTAGATATGAATGCTGATTATCAGTAAAATTAGCCTAAAACTGGCCTTCAAATCCACCTAAGATGCAACACCTGACAGGGACAATTCTTTAAATGGTTTCTAGAAAATAAAACATAATAAATTCACAAAACTATTTTTAAACGGTGCATGTGTAATGTTTAAAATTATTCCTCATATCTGCAGATATAACCACATGTTACCATAAAATATAGCATAAAAACCGAGCAGCAAATATTCCGCAGATGCAGCACTCGAGATGTTTCGTTTACAGTTTCCTACAAAATAAGAAATTATTAATTCAAGAAACAATAATCTTAAAGGTAAATGTGTCTCAAAATTATTCCTCAAAGCTACAGATAATGAACACCAATTACCATCACAATTAGCATTAAAAACCGGCCCTACGAATCGCAAAAACATGCAGCACCCCGAGATGTTTTATTTGTTTACTAGTTTTCTACAAAACAAGACTTTATACATTCAGGTAACAATAATCTAAAATATAGACATGATCTGATTACAATTATTCCTCAGAACTGCAGATATGAACACAGATTATGTACTTTCAAAACATAAATATTGTCTTCATTGTCTGTCCCATTTTTCTCAACCTAGTCCTTTTGTTTTATTTCAATGCAACCTCTGAAATACTGATGTTAGCTGACTTCAGTCCAGTAATCAATGTAGAATATTACAGTTGGGGCTCTGTTTATTTTGTTCCCTGGGGTTGGGGAGGGGGCAAAAAAGATTTTTGTCTTTCATAAAAAATTGACTTCAATTTACAGTTCTTCATATGAGAGTTAAAATTTTGAATTGCACACTGTTTTGATGGAGAAGTGGAAAATTTTACCCGAAAATAAATAAAAGTTATTATAAAAAGGAAAATTTTAACTTCACAGACAGAATAAAATATGATAAATATGTAATTGTTTATACAGATGTGAGTAATAAACACACCTGGAAAAACATTTAAAGTGAAAAAACCCTCACATAAGTTGAATGTTACATAAAATAAAAAAATATGTATATTTTGTTTTACTACAAAGCGGAGTTAAAAGAGCTCATTTTAAGGCCAAGTACATTTCAAACATTCTAATAAATGTTTTGAAGTACATTATTTACAAAACACACAAACTTACTGTTTGCAATCCTAAGCGAAACTCGTGAACACGTGTTATATGAAATTCTTTGCACAATTNAAAACACACAAACTTACTGTTTGCAATCCTAAGCGAAACTCGTGAACACGTGTTATATGAAATTCTTTGCACAATTTCTTCATTCCAAAATTATGTTTGTTGCCACTGATACAAAATATTTTAACTATAGAATCATTCTGTAAATAAAACACTTCACCTGCGTATACGTTCTGAAAGTAAATATATTTACCGCGCTTCACGGGCCAAGTCATTTTACGAAGCAGACGACACACGCAGATAACATTACATTTTACTCAAGATGACATACCGAAACGGCACCAACAACCAACTAACTTTACTTAATAAATGTGAATACAAAAATAAACGAAACAAGCAGTGCTCTGTTCTAATCGCTTGGCAAGACAACANACTTTACTTAATAAATGTGAATACAAAAATAAACGAAACAAGCAGTGCTCTGTTCTAATCGCTTGGCAAGACAACAGCAGTGATAAGTGGGAGGGTGCACACAGCTCTGCCGCCAGACTGAGCGCATACCAGCCGCCTTGTTCAATGCGACACCGAAGGGAGCCTCGCTAAGTGCAACTGCATTAGGACCTTTCACCACCCGTATATCAAGTGTGCATAACACCTGCGAAGAACAGGGTAGTGCACCTACGACAATAAATTAAAATTATATAATAAATTTTCTGATTTCCCTGCAAGAAGCCAGTGCAATGGTTGGTGAAAGTTACTCTGCATGGTGGGTTTAGGATTTTTTTGACAGGATGGGGAGGACCTATATGTCCATGTAGCATATAACTTCTCTTAGAAGATATCAAAATATTAAAATTAATTAAATATTTCATTAAATCNTATATGTCCATGTAGCATATAACTTCTCTTAGAAGATATCAAAATATTAAAATTAATTAAATATTTCATTAAATCAATGTGTTATTATTGCTATAGAAACAATTAAATATGTAAACAATTTTTTTAATTTTTGGGAGAAAATAAATCAAAATAAGTTAAATTTGATATTACAAGTGCATAGATCATACAGAGTCCATTCATAGGAATTATTTTACTGTATTTAACGAATATAACATGTAATTTTGCCGCTAGAGCTTTGCAAAATGGCCCAAGTTTAATTAAATGTAATTATTGCATACAGGGGATGGAGATGGGTCAGAATCAGTCCAAATTCCAATAACAACTCCTTCAAAGTATCAACTCTTTTTCCTACGAACATTGAAAGGTTGTAATTTCGAGAGTTGACTGTAGTTTAACTTAATTATTTTGGAAATCAAACCTCATTTTAAGATATTTTCAGTTTCCCAAAGTTTTTGTACAATTTTTTTTTATTTCTGGCGATTTTACAACACTTGCAGGGATATTCCAAGATTTTATATGGTTTGTTGAGATTTTCTACAATTTTCTGGGATTTTATGTGACTTACAAAGATTTTGTGTGATTTACTGGGATTTTCTGCAATTTTCAAAAATTTACTGTGATTTACCAGGATTTTCTGCAATTGGTTTTCTGTGATTTATTGGGATTTTCAAAGATTTCCTGTGATATTTAGGAATTATTGGTGATTTGAATGATTTTTCCCATTGCGTACACTAATTTTCTTAGGTTGCCCCCCCTCCCCCACCACATCACTTTGGCTACACTCCTAGCTCTCAAAATTGAGTATCTGTTTTCCTCAGGGGTCTCCCTCGCCTTTCGTGCAGCCCTTCAGGCACTTGGAAAAGGGTACAGGCCAAGTGTGGTTGTTTTGTTGGGTTACCAATAAAAACAAACATAATCTTCCTTGGATTAACTTTCTCTACCAGTCCATTACCTTTCAATCGCCTGATCGTGCTTTAATCCTATTTCGTCCCCATACCTATGACCAGGGTCAGGAAAATTTCATTGTTTTGAAATGGCAGAAAGCGGTATTTTGAAACCTGAAAATTAGTGTTTTCATTTCAGTTTTTTCATTTANATTTTCATTTCAGTATTTTCATTTAACTACTGTTTTCATCTTTATATCTTCTGAGAACATTAGTAATAATTCATACGAATTAATAAATTAAGAAATGTCATGTTGTTTTAACAGAAAATAGGTTTTATCTAATACAAGCCATTAGTGATGTAGACACGGTACATTTGTGAAAGTTTACAAATAGTGGACATCATAGTAAAAATGGTGTACAAAATATCATAACCATAATATGCCTTTCTAAGTAATATAGCAGAATATTCAAGTGTTTCTTGTCTAGTTTTTACATTTTAATTTAGTGTGTTCATACCTGAGAGCATGGAGACTTTTTAAAAATGTTTCCAACTTTTCCAGTGCACTTGGCGTCACCCGGAATGCTGACACCTAGCTGCAGCTTTCCATATATTCTCTCCTTAAAAGCACAGTCTGGCTTATCTAACTGAGATTATATTACAGAATACTACACATTGAAAACATGTTTTATCAATATGTTCATCTATCTAACATATTTAACATGACAGAATATCATACATTGAAAATATTTTTTGACATATGGCCTCCGTGGAAGTGCCTAAATAAATCAGCTTGCAAAAATAAATGTAAAAATTTTTTTTTTTAAATTATTTGGTCATCTATAAAATTCTCTGGTTGACGGTTGACTTATTTTTGAGTAGTTCTAATTTTGTAGTACACTTATATTACTTAAAAAATCCTTATTTAGAACAAGTAAGTCTTATATTCGTGGTAGTGTCCTACATTCGAGAGAGAAACAATCCCACATTTGAAGGGGGAAACTGTCAAATGTTAAGAGGGGTAAAGCATATGATGTTAGAGGGGAAAATTGTCTGATGTTAGAGGGGAAAACTATCTGATGTTAGAGGGGACAACAGTCTGATGT
>NQII01005322.1:0-15176 GCA_002778355.1 Clitarchus hookeri
GGTGAGCACAGCTGGCACTGTCTTCAGCAGTAATAAAGATAGTGATAAACAATCAAAATCACGCATACCATTTAGTAGAAATAAGTCCTTGACAATTAATTGGTGCTATCTTAACCATATTAACATTAATAGGATTAATACAATTTTTTCAACAAAGATCTATATTAATATTAATAACAGGGACAATAATAACACTATTAACTATAATTCAATGATGACGAGATGTAGTTCGTGAAGGAACATATCAAGGTTTACATACAAAAATAGCTATTAAAGGACTAAAATGAGGAATAATCCTAGTTATTATTTCAGAAGTTTTTTTTAATTTCATTCTTTTGAACATTCTTTCATAGAAGATTATCGCCCGCAGTACAAGTAGGACCAATATGACCGCCAATTTATATTACTCCATTTAATCCCATACAAATCCCATGTGATTTTGGTTGATTAGAAATGCTAGGTATAGTGTTGGTGGCAGTGGCAGTAGTAGTGGTAGAGGTGGCATCGATGGTAATAATGCTAGTGGTGATAGTGGTTGTGGCGATGGTGGTAGTGTAACTGTAATAGTATTGGTGATAGGAATAATGACGGTAGTGATAGTGTTGGTGGCAGTGGCAGTAGTAGTGGTAGAGGTGGCATCGATGGTAATAATGCTAGTGGTGATAGCGGTTGTGGCGATGGTGGTAGTGTAACTGTAATAGTATTGGTGGTAGGAATAATGCTAGGTATAGTGTTGGTGGCAGTGGCAGTAGTAGTGGTAGAGGTGGCATCGATGATAATAATGCTAGTGGCAATAGCGGTTGTGGCGATAGTGGTAGTGCAACTGTAATAGTATTGGTGGTAGGAATAATGATGCTAGGTATAGTGTTGGTGGCAGTGGCAGTAGTAGTGGTAGAGGTGGCATCGATGGTAATAATGCTAGTGATAATAGCGGTTGTGGCAATAGTGGTAGTGTAACTCTAATAGTATTGGTGGTAGGAATAATGACGGTAGTGATAGTGTTGGTGGTGGCTGCTGTAGTGATAGCGGTGGTAGTGTAAGTGGGAGTAGTGAAAGTGGTGGCGGTAGTATTAGTGGTATCAGTGCTGCCACCAGTGGTAGTAGCAGTCGTAAACTGGTAGTGGTGGTATTAATGGCAACAGTATTGGTAGCAGCGGTAATCAAGCGGTAGTGGTGGCATGTGGGATCGCGGTAAAAGTGGTGGATTTCACACTCAAATAACGATATGGTAGGCTACCCTAAGCGAATATGAATTTACCATATCAAGTACTTATTTTCATAATAACGATCGTTTTAATATTTTATGTTTAGTTCCCCATCTCTATAGAGCAGTTAGGCTAATTTTAGTGATACTTTGTATGTGGGTAGTTCCTAGGTGGCCATTAAAATAATGTATTTTTTTACGTTTTGTTTGCCGTTATGTAAGATGGCGTTAAAAGTGGAGACTGGAATACAAAATGTTTTATTCTTTTTTCAGAAACTACCGAAAATAATTTCTACAAACAAATTGATAAGATATTTAATTTATAAACGGCTACATTAGTAAAACTTGTGAAACATATTATATTTATGAAATATTAAAACCTTAGATTGACCCAAATTAGCAGGCTGTTATTTCTTCTCGTCTGCATTAGGTACCCAAATTGACAATTTCTGTAGTGTACAATGTGGAGAGATGTCACTTCAAATCTAAACTTCAACGTAATATCTCAGTAAATTCTGAACCGATTCCCATTACAGTTTAAACGGTTTGAATAAAAACTGTGCTATGAAAAGCAGCTCTTTTTTTTTTTGTAAATGGTTGTCTTATTTTCAAAGTTGCTCTGTTATTTTCCAGTGCTAGATGCAAAATATCCAGTACCATCAGATTGATTTCCCCCACTCCGTTTTCTGAAAAGCCTACTTGTGTGCTACAAATGAACTAAGTAATAACGTCATGTGTTCGCTATTTTAATGGTATTCATGCTATAAAAAATATGGTCACTTNCTACAAATGAACTAAGTAATAACGTCATGTGTTCGCTATTTTAATGGTATTCATGCTATAAAAAATATGGTCACTTAACGTACGTCGTATATTAGAAAATATACTAATTATTTTCAAACAATGTACACAATTCCTTCTATGTAGACATTATTTTTATCGCTAAGTCGTTAACTACTAAGTCGTTAAATTTTATTAGAAATACTTTTATATATGCCATGGGGAAAGTCGGCTGATTAGTTATATCGGTAACTCTTTATAATAAGGTTTTAATTAACGGAAGTACTTATTTGGCGGAAGTTCTTAACTTTACGTAAATAAAGAAAATATATCAGTGATAATTAAATAAACGTGATAGGAGCCACGAGATTTGGTTTCTGCATTATTTTTATGAAGCATTACAAATATATTTTCCAGGATTTTTTCCAACTGCGGTTACTATCACAGTTTGTAATATGTTTCATATCATAGTTGTTAATATGTTTCATACCATAGTTTTTTAATATGTTTCATACTATAGTTGTTAATACGTTTCACTCACATTTAAATTTTCATTAAATGGAAACTTATTTACAAATGCCAACTACATAGTAATTTAATGTCACACAATTAGATAGCTGTTATTTTTTTATTCCTAAGAAATGTAAGTAACTCAGATGTATATTTTTGAAACATTTTCTCCTGGAAATCGTAAAAAGTGCTGGAAAGAGAAATACATAAGAAATGCGTGGCGATTGAGAGTGAATAACTGTATAAATTGTTTCAGCCATCATGTTAATCGATCCATTTAGCTGTTCGTCAAGATCATAACAAATTAAGAGTTTCTGAAAATTAACAATTTACTATGCAGATATGATTATTCTTAACTTTATTCCGTGTTGTAGTTTTGTAATAAGATAAAGAAGAACAAATATATTTTCCTCATTTTTTTTCGTTTAAAACAGAATAACGAAATTACTTGCTAAATAAATATGTTTTTCACGCCTAGTAAGTCGGACAGAGTAGAGATAGGAAATTTAAGAAAGTTGTGACCTAAGTTTTCTTCCAAAATTAACAAATAATACAATAATCTAAAACAAAAAGAAAATTCCTTTCGCAAACCAACACTGTGTATGGTATTCCCCCCACCCCGTTTAAAATATGCACCTCGCCATTATCTCAATCCTTAGAAACTGGGGCCGTGGTGGCTGAGCGGTTAGACCGCTCACCTCCTACCAAGGCCAACCGGGTTCAATCCCTGGCTGGGTCACTCCCGGATTTTCGCAAATGGGAATCATGCCGGACGATACCGCTGGTCGGCGGGATTTTTCGGGGAACTCCCGTTTCCCCCGCCCTTGCATTCCGGCGCTGCTCTATTCTCACCTCATTTCATCCTCAACGGCTCTCAAGACCTCGTTTTTAAGAACCGTCCAAATCTCTCAACTCCAACTTCTTAGAATCTTAATTATTTTCGTGCAAACATTGAACTAAAATAAATAAGTGTATATTATTATTTATTATTGAGTTTTATTTTCCTTAAAATTAAGGAACTATTATTCACCAATATATATTACCATCCATATTACGAACAAAAATAATGAACACGGTATTATTTTTGATAAAAAAAATTCGCAAACATTAATTAATTACATTTTATAAATCACATATGATATAAATAGCCCACAGGTAGGCAGATGTTTAATCTGACTTCAGCAAAGCTGATGATGCNTATTTTCCTTAAAATTAAGGAACTATTATTCACCAATATATATTACCATCCATATTACGAACAAAAATAATGAACAAGGTATTATTTTTGATTAAAAAATTCCAAAAAATTAATTAATTACATTTTATAAATCACATATGATATAAATAGCCCGCAGGTAGGCAGATGTTTAATCTGACTTCAGCAAAGCTGATGATACATACGACCACAGCTTAACTGTCAGCAAACTATCTCACTGATGCCACAGTAAACAATGCTCTGATTGACCCAGTAATCAACTAAGTGAGAGGAAATGTAAAGTTGAAGTCGATAGCACGTTATCAGCTCCCTTTGAAGTGCCATATGGTGTACCATAAGGTGGCACGTCATTATAGTATGATACTCAAGACTATGTTTTCATTATAACATCGATAATTTAATTACCACTGCAAACACAGCGTTGGGTATAACCTAATATTAAAGTTTTCGGCTGCAACTGTCTATATAACGGTAATTTTACATGATTCCTGAGCAGATCCAAACTGTAATATTGTTCAATTCTTAGGTATTCGATAACTAACATGGATGTCGACAGAATCGAAAACATGAAAATACGTTTCTATTCAAAAATGTATAAGTTAAGTTGGTATTATAATTTAACTGTCATAATATCATCAAAGTTCTAAGCAGTTAAACATTGCACAAGAAAAAGAAACTCTTAGATGCGATGTATTATAAAAAAATTTCTGACTTCTATTTTTTTAATTTAATTAAATTCAAGAAAATTACATCTAATCGTTACTCACTATGAAGCAAGAAAAAACAATTTTGCATACAATCTTAAAACTATACTAAATTAGTCATTACTACCAATAAATGTTTTATTATTGTATAGACATTTCGAGGACGTCATAATAATATATCAAATTCAATTTTTCACTAATAGCTGTTCATGCAGCATTGTATACTATCATGTACCACATCACATTAAAAAAAAAATGTTAATGGACAGTAAGGATTTTTGTTTTCTGTCTACGCGTTAAGCGTAATTTTTTACGGCACAGGTGTCATCACTGATCGCGTTGAGTATTTTCTTCCCGTTCCCGTACTTACAAGAGTAATTGCATTGCATTGATTTTCTTTTACACAAGAGCGAGGCGGAATTTCAACTACAAACTTCGTGGGACTATTCCTTACGCAAAATAAAATGGGAAATGTATAGGACACTTTATACATAAACTGAATATGAATGGATATCTGAGACCACGGAATTATTTATTAAAAATGCATTTTGCAGGCTATCTGAAACAAAGTGAAATTAGGTTACATTTCTCCGAACATCGTTTTATGTTATCGAGATCTTCAGCCTAAGAGCGAAATCTTGTTAAGGCCTCCCCCCCCTTCCCTAATGACAATATCGGGAGTGGCCATCCTCTTATCGCAGACAACTTTTCTTACCGTCAGGATATATGAATGTTTGATACGGGTTTATTGAGCATTTTAACCTAACAAAAAAAAAAAAAAAAGGTCGTCGTTATGCAACTGGCCAGAACCCACTGTTTCTGTGCGAAGCTTCGGCTGCATCGATACAACACCTGGCACGTAGGCAATACTACGTACACGCGCGTATTGCAACTGCTGTGCCCACTGCACAGGCAACGTCAGAGTACATTCATAACACCTACTGTAAACATCATGTACCGCACACTAACATGCTTACAATAATGAATCTGCCTGTTTGTTCCTGGCGACAGACGGTGTGTGATTCCCAGAAGGAAATATTGGTGTTGCCTGCGAGCCCGGAAATGTATCGCTGCCGCCGGAAGATCTGTGTGCGTTTTACACGAAAACGGCGAGCCCTAGACAGTTTCAATAAGAGGACCTTTTTTTTTTATTAATTAGGTCATAGTGCTCAACAAACCTGCATCAAACGTTTACAAATCCCTACCGTAAAAAGTTGTTGCTTACAATAAGAGGGTGGCCATCCCTGTAATTTCCAATACGGTGGGGAGTATTAACGAGAGATTTCGCTTACATTGAAGATCCCGATGGCATAAAACAGTGCACAGAGAATTTGAATTTATTTTCACTTTATTTCCGATATTTTGCAAGAAAACGTTTTAAAATCTCGATTTTCAAGGGCTTATCTCCTCTTGCATTCAGTTTAAGTAGAATGTGTCCCAAATCTTTCCAACTTGATTTTGATTAAGGAATCGCCCCACGAAGTTTGCCGGTCGAATTACGTCCCACATTATTTTTATTAAATTTCATGTCTTACAATTGTGTTTTTTTTTGCAAGCCATAGTTTTTAATATGTTTAAGTGCTGGCCTCTATTTGGCCAATTGCTGTTGGCCAGCAGTGAAAGCAAATATTTTAATTCTTAAGTGTTTCAAGAACTATATTTACGTTTTATCGTCGTCTTGTCCGCAGCACACAGGTGATCGGAGTGTTGCATATGCCGCAGGCGACTTCAGCCGGCCGCCTCTTACATCAAGGTGCTGTGCACTTCACACTTCGGACATATGCCTTATGCGACTAACACTTAGCATCGCAGGGGCCACGGTGGTGTAGTGGTTAGACTGCTTGCCTCCCACCTAGGCGAACATGGTTCGATTCCCGGCTGGGTCGCTCCCGGGCTTTCGCATGTGAATATCGTGCTGGACGATGCCACTGGTCGGCAGGTTTTCTCAGGGATCTCCCGTTTCCCCGACACTCACATCGCTTCACCCTTATCGGCTCTCAAGACCTCGTTGTTAAGAGCCGCCCAAACCTCTTCACTCACTTAGCAACGCATCTAAATTAATAAACTCAAGTCGCTGTAACGCCCTAAAAGTTAAATATTGTTTCTTTTGTTTTATTTTGGTTTTTTTATAACAATGATTATAAACTACTTTCACGTTATCAATTTATGAGTCATTATAGACAAAACAAAAACTCAGCAGTTTGCACCTACCATTATATTAATATAATGTTAACCGGCTGCCTAGTGCGGGGCAGGCCGAGTGAAAGGAAGGGTTTAACATGTTAAATAATTTCAGGCGTATCTCGACCACCTTTCATGATATCGTTTTCAAACAAACAAAAATAACACTGTGCATCTTTGCTTGCACTGTGCATCATTTCTACAAGAAGTTTATTGTAAAATTTTGATATCCTGTAAATTGCGGGTAAATTAATATTTATAGACTCAAAAACCGCACGAAAACACGAACTCTTATTAATTTTCTTCTGCTTGCTCTCTTGTAACACGGTTCTTCTCTTCAAAGGGTACAAAGTAATTTTTTTTTTTTTGAAAGAGATATTGTGAAAGGTAACTGAGACACGCCTAAAATAATTTATATATTTGGCTCGACTGGCCCAGCACTAGGCAGCGATCTTAATTTACGCATAATTTATTAAATTTTTTATGAAATAATTAACAAAAAATTAGTTGTTCAAGTTTTCTAGTAGAAACATTCATATACGAACAAAAAAAAATATAACTGCCAGCATGAAAAATGCAGAAACCATACCTATGGCTCACTGTCGGATTTAATTGGTTAGGCAATTCAGCGATTTTGAAACTGGGAAGTTTGGGTGCGGCCAGCAGTAAATCATCCAGCCAGTCGCCATTACATTTTCTCTGCAGAATTTTCACCGCTGCCGAGTTAATTTTTTTTTCCTCCGGCTGGCTTTGCGGTGTTTCTCGTCGGCAAACTGTAGGGAATTCATCAGCCGGCGGGTTTGCGAGACGCCTGCGGGGGTTGGAGCTATTGTACATGGCGGTTATAGAAGTAAGAGGTCGTGGGGGGGTGGAGGGGGGACTTTCGAGAGAAAAGATGTACACGACCAGCGCCATCATTAAGTATGAATGAAACGGGAGCGATTCTCCACTTCGCAGAGCATTCAGAGAAATAGGGGGGGGGGGGAGTGGAATAGGCCCCGCAAGACCTCCGGACGCGAGTTTGTGGCTACGGAATAGGAAGCACTGCTTCGCGCGGTACGAGAGACGCCCGCGAGATCCGCACAAGTTTCCAGACTTACATCACGACTGCATTGACGTAGGACCGCTACAGTATACAGGCGTGGAATTAAGCAAGGCGTGTACAGAACATCTGTGGACAGAACAAGCAAATGGGCTCTCACAACTACTATCTCTAAAACAATGTGCAGGAAGGTTCCATTTTTTTTTAATGTTCTGACGTCGTTCTAATAAATTTTCTTTTAGTCCTCTGGGTTTTAAATCGATTCTTTCGGAAACGTCCTTGATGAGCACATTGCTTCCTTCCTAAGAATCCAGTCCCTGACCCGTCGTTTTTTTTATAGACTTTCTTGTAGATTTTGAAGTGCGTTAAACTGGGACAATTTTTCCCTGAAAAGTTTGCCACAGTCCCTCACATTTATACCGTCAGTCGATGATCTGTACTGACTACAGAAACATAGCAAAGGGCAGGAACTAAACTACACGACAAAAGCAGAAAATATTTTCGGTATACATAACCATGCTGAAGCAGACAACAAAAAAAAAATTAAGTTATGTTTACCAGACATTTTCATATGAGTGACCCATTCGTTTTACGTCAGTCAAGATGATAAAAAAAAAATTAAATCAACAAGAAAAATAGAGAAAATTAACGAATTATATAACAGGAGATCGAATTTCAACTTTTTAAATGAGTCACTGAGTCCAAAAATAACATGATTCTACAATGTGGCTCTATAACTTTTTTTTTTGGAAATGAAGGGTTGAGGGTCACCTTAACATTCACGCTCTGTCATTCCATGCCAGCATCATCCATCTTGTCAAATGTTCGAGTTCATTACACTGCCAAGCAATTACTCTCACTCCTTCTCTCTCTTGTCCGTTATATTCCTTGGCGGGCTTTTCTCATATTCCTTTCGGTCTCCTTTATTTTCCATCTTGTGTCTTTTTTTTATTCTCACACTCCCTCATTCCATCCTGTCTCTCTCTATCTCTCTCGTGTCCGTTATATCCCCTGGGGTGTTTACTCACAGTCCTTCTGGTCTCCTTTATTTTCTCTCTTGTCCGTTCCATCCCTTAGGGTTTTCTCATATTCCTTCTGGTCTCCTTTCACCAGGCATTCTGGCAGGGACACGTCTCATGCTCTGTCTTTCCACCTGCGCATCACACATACTAGTCTATAGTCTCACCACGTGCGCATCAAGTACGCCCTAAGCCTACTTATAAGCATAGTTGGCTGTAATTTCCGAACCGTTTAAGATAGTCACCAAATGCATAACATAGACGTCACCTCCAACGACGAAAAGGGCCGCAGAGTTTAGTATACCCTAAATCATCTTATAAGCATAGTCGCCACCCACCGAAGCTATAGGCACTAAATACATATAATAAACATCATCTCTGACGAAGAACAGGGTGGTAGGGTCGAGTAAACTTTAAGGCATATTATAAGCATAGTCGACTGCCATTTCCCATCCACCGAAGCTAGTCTTCAAATTCATAACATAGGCATAACTTACGACGACAAAAATGACCGCAGGGTCGAGTAACCTTAGCCCTTCGTATAAGCATATTTTCCCGACATTTTCCACCCACCGAAGCTATGACCACCAAATTCATATCACAGGCATCACTTAGGACTGCAATCAAGGAGATAAAGACAAGTTGGTCTCAAGCCCTATTATAAGCGTAGCTGGTCAGCATTTCCAAACCTTTGAAGTTCGGGAACATGTAACAATGGCCCACTCGTGTAAAGAAAATAAAGGTACACATACAAGGGCGTTGCAGAGTTACCGTTGCATGCAGGAGTGTAGGGTCTGAAATAGCACACACACGTGCATCAGCCTGCACACACTCGACAATCGCCCGCTGCCACCCTTGTCCTTTTTACTACCACAAGTGTCTACCAACTCGGATCCCCCTCAGCGACAGCCAGCCTCCCTTCGCCCACAGTAATCCAGGCTGTATAAAGAAATGCAATAAACGTTAGCATGGATAACATACAACAAACAACTATATGCAAAAAAAGCAATATACATACAAATGTGCTGCATGCATGACGCGCATAGTCATGGGTAACGGTAAAATACGTATATAGTAATACAAACGAACACCGCCAATACGACGCANCAGGCTGTATAAAGAGATGCAATAAACGTTAGCATGGATAACATACAACAAACAACTATATGCGAAAAAAAGAAATATATATACAAATGTGCTGCATGCATGATGTGCATAGTAGTGGGTAACGGTAAAATACGTATATAGTAATACAAACGAACACAGCCAATCCGACATAAGGACCGGCGGCCCGGGTCATCGCTAGCATGGGTAACCCTTAAAAACCAGCCACATGACGAAAAATAAAGGGGTACACAATTGCATCGATAACGAGACATGCCTTGTCGCAGATTACATTAAAACATGTACGCGTCAATATAAATAAACACCATCAGACTAATGCGACGGTCGGAGAAACCGAGTGTAAAATATATGAAACCGCCCTGTACATGAAAAAATCAGTCACGTAGCATACAATAAAGGACTGGCATATGTGCAAGTACATCACGAGCATGATGCCATAACGAGTCACAATATATTAAAAAAATATTCACCGGAGCCACAGTCCATAAAAGCAATATCAGTGTTGCTATCACGCCAAGAAGTTTAGTAAAAGCTAGAATGCATGTCAACGAAGCCGAAGCCTTATGATTTTTCTGCGATTTGCTATTCTTTTCTTGTTTTAAGCAGTAGATTTTGTTCGAGATGGTGGGCAAAGGTCAAGATCGCATGATGTCATCCAAGGTTAGGTCAAGTTCACGTGATATCATCCAAGGTATAGGTCAAGGTCATGGTTGCTTGTCATGGTTCCTGCTGTTGTGAATGAGGACAAATGGATTTCGTCAGAGTTTTACATTAAACTTGTATGGTAGAAGTGTCTCCAGTTAGGTGCATGGGATGTGAGGTCGATAGTCATGAATATCAAAGTATTGTTAAACTGGTAATATATACGATGGTTTTAGTATAGGCTGGCCAACTCAGTTGCTATTCAGACTTCGAAGAGTGAACAGTGGCTAAGGATAACGTGCTCTTCTTCGTCGATGGAAAATATTCGTGAAAGTTATTTGTGGAGCTACTGCAGGAAGACCTTTTACAAACGCTGCAATGCTCGTCGACAAGAGACCATTTGTCCACAAAATATGAAATGTGTTATCTTATCATGTGAAAAGTATAAATCATATTTTAGAGGGAGAGGTAGCTTAAAAAGACATATTGCAACATGCAAAGCTCTCCTTCCTGCACATGCCAATCAGTATTTGCTGATATTAAAGAATGCATTTGATGGATATATACCTGTGAAAGAAAACTTCGAACCGTCAACGTCATTAAAGGCACATCGTAGCCAACCACGAAAAGAATGGCTGGATCAGTCACATCTCCTAGGCATCCATGCAGCCACTGTAACATGACATTTGCATATGTCTGCAATGCGAAGATACATATAAAGCATACATGCAAGATGAATCTTAGTGGCAAAGGCTATCGATGTAATAAGTGTCAGGGTTTGTTCACTCGCACAGACAGTTTAAACATACATTTGAAAAAGTGCAAAGGCCTTGTTCCTCTGCCTGCTAAGCAACAAACCTGTGACGATCAGGCGCCTGCTGTATCGAGTATTGGTACAGCTGCATCACCAACTGCCGACCTTCATGTGAACAATGTAGACAATCCTTCACCAATGCGGAGGAAACAATGTCACTATTGTGGTAAGATCTCTAGTAAAAGTAGCAATGCACAGTGGCATGAGAGATGTAAAACACTGTGTGGTGGAGAGAAGTCAGGTTTATTGCTAAAGTGTTTGTCATGATTTGAAGCTACAGTGAAAGACCTATTATAAACTTTTCAAGTGACTGGAAAGAGAATGTTTGCAAAAATGTAAGAAAGTGTAAAATCAGGGGTGTAATACAGTGATTCCACTGTATATGTTACTGTGTGAAATGAAAAAAAAAAAAACTTGCAGATGCATGGTGGTGTACTAAACTAGATACAATACCTAGCTGAATTTATGTTTACAGAATGCATAACAAAAAGCTTAAATCCCACTGACAAAATATGAAAATATGTGCATATATACAGCACGTGAAATTGGTGGAACCATCTTTGTTGTTATTAGAATTTCGAAGAGTGAACATTATCTCGAGCAAAGATGGAAAATACTCCAGAAAGCTATTTGTGCTGTTTCTGCAAGAAGTCATTTTCTAAAAGCTGCCATGCCCGTCGACATGAGACAGGTTGTTCTATAAACAAGAAGCAATCTACCTTAACATGTGAACAGTGCAAGTCTCAATTTGGACGACATTATAACTTAAAAAGACATCTTGCAATGTGTGATGGACTCTCCCTTCCCCTAGGCAGACCCTCTCGGCGGCGGAATGATTGACAGCAGCGACCTGGGTGGCGTCACAGTCTCTTCCTCTTCCCCTCCTGCAGGAGAAGCCGACGAGGTTAGATGATGCGCAAGAATATTCTGAGAACTAGGATCCTCGGAGCAATGCGGCATTTAGAGAAATTTCTGGGCGATGGCACACGACTCTATAAATATTGCAGCGGCCCCAGGGTCCGGAGTATTTTGGGTAGAAGTCTTGCTGAGTGAAGTAACCAGGCGAAGAAGAGTGCGGCGAGGGACATCGGTGAAGAGGAAGGACGACGATGGGAGACTGCGAGACGACGGCGGACAAGGTGCTTGTGGTGTGAACGGCGAGAGGGCGTGAAACCCTACGAGTGAAGGCTACTGTGCATGAGGCCGCTCGGAGGGCTCTAGGACATTGCGGACTGGTGGAATTTGGACGGAAACTGGGGCGGGACTGTATGGACATGTGATACGGACTTTATTGCAAAAAATTCGAACTTTCAAATATGGACATGCAATTTAAAAAGTGATTCATTAAATTTTTTTGGTGCACTATCTATTAAGATTGATTTAAAATATTTAATTGCATTAACTTATTTGAGGAAATTGGATGCTGCGCTTAATTAATTTATTAATTGTAAATAGCAAGAGAAATCAATTCATTTTGATATATGGAGGCGAGAGTATTTTCTTTGTTATTATTGTAAATGAATTAGGAAATTATAATTAACTCTTTTATTTAATTACGACCTCCATACCATAACGAACATGGTTCAGCCCACTGACTTTTGAGAATTTGTAACACTATATTTATTAATTGTAAAATGGTACATTCTAATAATGGAGGTCTTGGTTTTATTTCTTATTTTTTCTGAGTGAAACATTAAATGTTTCAAAAGGAATATTTATTGAAATAAATACCTCACAAAAAGTTTGGAATATACATAAATAATGCAAAAAAGTATGGCATATACTCGTACATTAATGAAAGCATAGCAATCAGACGTTTAGAACGGTACCAATACAAAATGTGCAATTCAAAGTGTTTCTAACAAAAAAAAACATGTTTCTAATATCACAGACAAATAAACACTTAAAAACAACAAAGTTAACGTAACGGTGTATCTTGACTAGGGAGGGTTTCTTTCTTCCCACTGCGGCTTAGTACCGTGTATGGCCTCCATGCGCATTGTACAGGTCCCTAACACGCCGTGGCATGCTTGTTATCAATGTGTTGATGTCATCTTCAGGAAGAAAGTCCCACTCCATCNCAGGTCCCTAACACGCCGTGGCATGCTTGTTATCAATGTGTTGATGTCATCTTCAGGAAGAAAGTCCCACTCCATCTGGGCAGCTCATATGAAACCTGGAAGTGATTCTGGAGGTTGTGCTAGATTATAAACTGCTGTTTTCAACTTTCCCCAGGCATGTTCAATGTGTTAGTGCGCTATCTGTTGATCGCAGAATAACTACATAATTCCTAGCACGCACAATATTTCAAACTTTGTTTGAGGCTATATTAACTAAAACGTAATTTTATTTTTCCCTAAAAAAATATAATATACTTTAACTTTTTAAAATATGAAATAGTATTTTTTTTAGTAAAATATGAAAATGAACGTTTCTTGTATGAATAACTCCAAAAATAATTTAAACTTTTAATTTCATGTCAGTATTAATATATATATTTGTAATATTGTCTTAATTTTTCAACAATTAATCACGAGTAAGATAAGTTATAATTACATTTATAGTGTTTTTAAACTATTACCGTATTCATATAATACCGTGATACTATATTTTGGCATATCAACTAATGTTTCATTTTCTATCTTTGTTAAATAACAATACTGTATAACTCTATTTTACTTTTTCACTAGTCTTCAAACTACCTTTTTAATTTTTTCTATTTTTTCAACCGATATTTTGTTTGAATTATAATTATTTTGGTTCTGAAGTGGCATTTAATTTTTTTATTATTTTGTTAGCCGAAAAGTTGTCTTTTAGTTCTTAATCTGACTTGTACCAGAAAATGTAAATACCAACTACTAACAAATAGTTCGCATGGATGTAGTTTTATTGTGTTGCTAATACTTGTCCATATATTTAATTTTAAAAAACTACAATATTACATCATCTCTTATTATCGTGTGATAAAACTAACAATATTTCTATAACAACTGAAATGAACAACATAGTGAGCGTTACCTCTTACATAAGAAAGGATATTTAATTGGAAAACTGTCAAATCGGCACTCCATTGAATGAGAACCAACCAGTAATAAACTCTATTCATATGTGTTAAATGTTGTGTGAACCAGTAGAACGGTGGTAAAAGGGGAATCAGAGACCAACAGAAATGTTGTTTTTTATGATGTAGGACAATAGTGACACAATCCCATAGGTGGATCTCGGTCAACTGAACACTTTTGAAAACAACTTTTAAAGAATGTCATTGCCCTTGCCTACATATATTTTAACGGTGACACTGAATGGCGTAGGCCCAGTAAAGTTGATAACGGCAGAGGGAAAGTATCCCCACGTCTTAACGTTGAATTTAAAATGCTAGTTAAACGTCTCATAATACTGAACTGATTTCGTTTGCTTTACATTTTTCGCAACGAATATAAGAGTAAGGATGTGCAAATTTGTAAAATATTTACTTTTCTAATAATTCTACATTTTCACGTGACCAATGCATGAATAAGTGACGAGGTCCATGGCAATGTTAATTTTACATATGTTGGTAGAATACACAATGTGTGCATAAGTGGATCTTAAGCAGGGTTTTCAGAAGTGCTCGGTTTACCGTGAAAAGGGGCCGCAGTGGTGTAGTGGTTAGACTACACGCCTCCCACGTAGAAGAACCGGGTTTCGATTCCCGGCGGGCTCACACCCGGATTTTCACATGTGGAAATCGTGCCGGACGATGTCGCCGGCTTTCTCGGGGATTTTCCCGTTTCCTCCGCCCTTGCATTCCGGCATTGCTCCAGATCCACCTCGCTTCACCCTCGTCGGCCCTCAAGACCTTGTTGTTAAGAGCCGTCCAAATCTCCCCCCTCTCCACTTTAGCTTGCGTTGAGTGCCAGTAAGTGCGTCCAGAGTGTAGGGCAGTGAGCCCGCATCATC
>NQII01005322.1:16159-45470 GCA_002778355.1 Clitarchus hookeri
CCGCCCTCACGCGGCCAGAGCGACGCATGCTCTACCTGCTGTGCCGCGCCCCGGCGTTCACCCCCGCGCAGGCCAGGTGCGTCCTCCCGCCGTCCCTGCCCGTTGTAATGTCTTTAACTGTTATACACCGGGTATAGTCTATTCACGGTTTCTTCGCACTTTTTAAATCAAACCTTTGAAAAATCTCCCCATGTCAGACGTGTTTAGTTATTACTTAAATATGCCATGTATCACAAGCGTTTTATATCTTTGTCAACATGGAAGTATCTTATTTTTGTTAAATTGAAGTTTTATCTGTATTTTATTTATAAATTCTAAAATTTCATTTATAATAGACACGAATAAAACAGAGAGAAAACATCGCGTGTTGGTAGTGCCTAGTAATAAATAGTTCTTATGCAAAATATTATTACAACTGAGAGCGCACGAATTCGGTGCGTTGTCCTTTGGTGTAATTTTCTTGACTTGGTTAAGCTTGGTTTGCACGAGGCGGAGGAATATCCTGAAAGTAGAACTTTAGCAGGACTTCAGAAAAGTGTGAAGTAACCGTGAATTGATTATACAAGGATGTTGATATCTAAATTGAAGTTAAACACGAAAACAATCTGCATTATTATTAGATACAGTGTATACAAGCTATTGTCTGGAAATATCCTAATAAATTACGATATACTACCAACCTGAACGATATCGTCGCCGTAGGCTGTGTGTTAATGCGGGAAGCGACGAGCGGCACGCCAAGCTGTATCTTGATGGCTTCGTCTCGGCGTGGGTCCGCAGAAAGACAGACGGGCGGACGAACCTCGTGCAAAGTATAGCCAAGTGTTATATAGTTTCTGATGGCGTTACTGTCCCAAAAACCGTGCCGCCGGGAGGGAAGCTCCGCTGGCGCTTCGCTGATGTGCATAATAAACTTTATTGTTGTAATGTGATTTGGATTCTTCGCCGGGCCTGGGTAACAACACGTCGCTGCAGTTCGCTAGGTTTGTCAGCCTGAACTGAATCGTAACAGCGTGCTCCAGTTGACAGTTTGGTATACGCTGTTCACGGCAAACTGAGCACTTTCATAACCGCTGCTTGGGATCTACTTCTCCAATTACAATGTCTCCTTCCACCATAATGTAACTTTAACATTTCCCTGAGCCTTATCACTTTATTCATGCACCATCCAAGCGGAATCGTGAATTATTTCGGCCTGTAAATGTGTTTTCCTTAAATGAAAATTCATGCTATAATTTGAATAAAACAATAAACACCAACTTCACTGGATATAAACTTAAACATTATGCTTGAAATATAACGCCGAGTCTTAGGACTATTTTCAATCTTTCGCTACCAATGTGCACTGTAACATTGCTCTTATCTTCCGAGTACGCAAAGAGAGAAAATATAGGTTGGTATTCAATAGTTTACGCCTGAAGTGAATGCCAATACCATACTTATTTACAAATTACTCTCCCTGTCATCGAACAACACATCCATTGCTAACTGCTTGACAACATACTCGTCGAACCTAGCGGAAGCAAGCAATTTATTCACATTGCTGGTACTTTTGACGAGTGCTGCGCAACTGAGACCACTGATTGGCTGCTGGCGTTCCTAAATGGTTACCTACTGATGAGCAACCTCAGTGCTGTCAGTTTAAAATGTGAATGTAGCTCTTGTCGTAAGCGCGTTAAGTGTTACAGTGCTCAGAAACAGAGAACCCTAGTAAAGTAATTTAAATTAAGTCAATTAACGTAGTCCATGGAGCACGTGGAAAAACATTCTCTAGCACTGATACACCAGCCGCTGTTTCGACGGCAGTCTTCATCTAGGACTTCCAGTGGACCATCATCCCTGAGTAAGTTGTATTCATTGAGAACCTGCTGTTTCGCATCGTCATTTGGTGCAAAATGTTATACTTCCTTTTTGAATCGGGTGGCTTCGACTATCGTAAATATGATACCCCTCAAGACGACAGTGAGCCGTTAGTAAATCCTTCATATTGGAGTGATACAATTCAGATTGACTGTGCCAAAATGATAGCAACATGACCTGCATGCATCCAATGAACACACGTAGGTTTCCCAAGTACGTGCAGGAATGTGAGTTAAAGCCTGCTGGTCAAACACATCGTGAAATAATAAGTTCTCTAGGCCATCACACGAGACCTAAAGTCATCGAAGTGACGTGGTGTGGCTTCGGGAGATACCAAGTAAATCCACCGGCCATCAGCATAATCTCCCACGCTTGCCATAGGCGCCTCGGGAACGCCGGAATACGAGTCCATATAGTCGTGGTGAAAGCTGGCAAACCAACCGTATGTCTTCGGTAACTTTGGGAACTACGCATATCTTCGAAAACCACAACATATTACAGTCATAACTTATAATCCTTGAGAGAAAAAATAATTTATAAATATCATAATTTATAACTGCAACAACTTAGAACTGCAATAAGTTAGAACTGAAATAAGTTAGAAAATCACAAATCAGAACAACTTAAGTTAGAAAGCCACATCTTAGAAAAATCATAACTTATATGTACACAACTTAGAACAGCCGTACAGTAGACACACACAACTTAGAAACACACTGCAGAACCACATAGCTCAAAAAAGGTCGTAACTTAGAAAGTAGTAACTTAGAACTATCATAACTCAGAAACAAAACGCAGAACAGTCGTACAGTAGAAATACTCAAGCCGACCTACCGTGGCGTAGTCGGTTGGTGCGTCGCCGGTCTGCGGTGCGGGATGTTCTGGGTTCGAATCCTAGGCAAGGTATAGGCGTTAGTTTACGATATGTCATAATTTAGTTTGTAAGCGGTCCCCTGATAAACCTTCAGGCATAACACCGGGGGACGTAAATAAGCCCTTTCAAATTCAATTCCAATTCAAGAAATACAGACACAAGTTAGAAAGTTTACGAGTTAGAATCACGTAACTTAGAACTAGCATAACTTAGAAAATTCTATTTTATATATATTTAAGTTATGTGTTTCTAAGTTATGACAGCACCCCGGAAGCTTTAAAATCGTACGCTAAATATAAGTTAGGCCTATTTTCGTCTTCTGCGCAAGTCCTCAACTCTGGCTCACGAAATGCCATAATAAAAGTTTACTTTTAGGTTTACAACAAATATGTACTTTAATGGAAAAAAAAATTTTTGTGTAGCGTGATTAATTGGTAGTGGAATTTCACCTCGTTCAGAAGAAGTGTACTAATATTTTAAAGAATTAATTCATGTAGGGCCTAAATGTTGAACTATCCATCGTCTAAGAGACGCATATTTGACAGTTGTAATGGGGTAAAAAAGACACCGGTCCAAAGTTACGACGCAGAGATGGTTACTGCACAGATGTTTGTGACTGCGGTCGTGTGCTATTCAGAAAACTCGCCTCCCGCCAAAGCGAACCGGGTTAGACTCCGAGGATCAATAGGATTTTCACATGTGGGAATCGTGGCGGACGTTGTCATTGGCTGGCGGGTTTTCTTGTAGCACTCCCGTTTCCTCCAGCCCTTTCATTCCGCCGCTGATCCACCTTCACCTACTTTTCACTTTCCTCGGTAATCAAGACCTCTCTGTTAAGCACCGACCACAAGCTCTGAACTCAGTTGCGCAACTCTGCCCCTTATGCCCTCCCACACAAATCTAGTTATATTAGGAGCAATACGGACACAAAGTACTAAGAAATACACAGAAGTGAAATGGTCGCTTGTACCGTGAACTCTAGCCGGACACGCCGGCAAAATGTTGGATCGCCGTTGGCCAATCAGCGCCTGGTTGCCTATCCGCCAGCGGGCAGCCCATCAGCCAAAAGGGAACCTTCCGCAGAATGCAGTAGCCAATCAGATGCAGGACCCATTCCCAGAGCCCCGTGTAGCCAATCAGATAATGAGTACGCCCACGTGAAAGGAACCACCACGCCACTTCGTCGGGGGCCGCGGTGGCTGAGCGGTTAGCGTGTTCGCCTCCCGCCGGGTCGAACCGGGTTCAATCCCCGGCCGCGTCACTTCCAGATTTTCGCAAGATGAAGTTCGAGCTTGGATATGAAATATGGATTTATAGGAAGTTAATTGGCACAATTTGTAGTTTGCGCATTATTGGTCATGTACAGCTTGTGTACAATGCGTGAATGACAATAAAGTTTGTTTGAACGAAATGCGTTCAGCGGTTCTCATTTTGCTGTAACATAACCTCAACACCATCGGCAGCATTATCACACTAAATCTACTGTGCGCTGCCGCGTTCAATATTGCGTTGTAGCCTGGGACCTTGAGATAACGCTTACCTCATATATAGAGACCTGAAAAATTCGCGGTTTCATTTCGGGACAAGCTAGAATTCAATATCTCGTTCTTTTGTATTGCTTATGCTATTCGCCCACCCGTAAGTTTACACCTCTTGAACAACCCTGAGTCAATAGCAAATACACAATAAAATGCAGACCCAGTCACCGTCTTCCGCTAATACAACACGCAACCAATTAACATTGACATTTGCGTGATTTTGCATACGACAGTGGAGTATAACTTACAGGTCATTGAACTCGCGAATTTTTCAGGTCTCTACTCATATATTGTTTACTTTCCGCTGCGACTGCATTTTCCGGTGCTGCTCCATTCTCGCCTTATTTCACCCTCATCGGCTCTGAAGACCTTGTCAAGAGCTGCCAGAATCTCTCAACTCGACAGCCGCTTCACCACCGTGCCGTGTACTAACGTGCATGTGTGCGCGTTGTCCAGGGGGATAATGACCTTGTCGGGCAGTCTGATGGAGGTGTACTCGAGCAGCAGGGTGTGTCGTCGGCACGGGGAGCCGTGCTACAGCGGCGAGCCAGACCTGGAGCGCCTCATGAGGCAGTCGAGGGACCCCGCCGAGCTGCTGTGGGGTTGGCAGCAGTGGAGGAGGGCCGTGGGCCCGCCCTCCCTCCAGCTCTTCGTGCAGACCGTGGCCTTGCAGAACCAGGCGGCCACCAACAACGGTGAGTTGTATATCATCATCACCATATCATCATCATCATCATCAGCAGCATCATATGAGTTTGTGGAGGTAATCTTCAGTCAATTTTAAACCCTCATTTCTCGCGAACTATATATCCGATTTAAATAATAGACATATCGTTGAATTCCCCTTTAAATTCGCTATATTACGACATGTAAACGGATTGGATTATTATATAAATTTATAAGAACAATGTAAAAAAAGTCATAAATTAACCAAAAAATTATCTCTATCTCAGAAAATATTAACACCACACTAACGAGATTCATTTCAATCGATAGAGCACCCTCGAAAACTACAGGATTATGACATCGTTACGACGAGGAGGTAGGGATCATGCCGGCAATGATATACGCAGGCCGAGGACGCAAGGACAACTATCGGTGCTCATCAAGGAGAAATTAACAACAGGTGTCGGTGTTGTCAAAGATAAACGAACATCGCGTCGCGCCTAAAATATCAAGTAAAAATGAACAACAGCAATTGTTTGTTACAGTCCATGCACGGTTACTTCAAACTTTTCCGAAGCTCTGCTTGAGTTCTACTTTCATGCTAGCCCTCCGCCTCATGCAAATAAAGCTTAACAGAGTCTAAAAAATTACACCAAAGGTACAACGCACCGCGTTCGTGGGCACTAAGTGTAATACAATTTAACCAAAACGAGGTACTTTTATGTCGTCAGAAGTATAAGAAGCTTGTGATGCGTGATATATTCAGGGAACAACTAGACACGTCGTAATTGGTGTGATTTTTCAAACGTTTCTTCCAAAAAGTGTGAAGAAACCGCGAATGGACTATAGTATCAAGGTGAAATGATCGAGAGCAGATGCGTAAAATATCAAATGGAATTAACAGAAGGTGTTGGTGAGTATCAAGGAGAAATGAACAACAGCAGGTGCGTAAAATACCAAGGAGAAATTAACGACTGTAGGTGTCGGTGGGTATCAAGGAGAAATGAACGACAGGTGCGTAAAATATCGAGAAGTGAACAGCAGGTGTTGGTGAGTATCCAAGAGAAACGAACAACAGCGGGTGTGGACAGATAAGGCAACAATGATGGCAATGCTGACTAAATTAAGGAGATAGCAACATTGGTAGATTTTAACCAGAAATACATGAACAGTATTAGGTGCAAACAGAGAAAATACTGACAATTGTAGGTGAAGACCAAAGAAATAAGGACTCTGCAGATAGACAAAGAAAACAGGGGCGCTGCTTGGTGCATATAAAGTAGCTAACCACAGAAATGGGTGTTGACTAATGAGATAATAATAAGTTAGCTGCTAATGAAGGATGTAGTACATCAGTGAGATCAGGTCAATGATACAGGTAAGTGCAAACCAAGGCGACAAACAATTGTACGTGCTAACCAAGAATAAAGAAGTAATGGTGAAAGGCAGGTAGGTAAGACTCAATGTCTCGTCGACAGCGAATGGGCACACCTACGTCAGAGTTGGTAAGCGCACTGTAAAAATTATCTTGAATTTGTACAAGAAATCCTGTGGAAACTAATTGCCAAAGGTATTTTTGTAACATTTCAAATAGACTAGAGCAAATTTCACGAAATATTCGTGAGGGGCGTTTAAAATTGACATTGAATTTTTAACAATAAAATGTCGTGGACTTCAAGTTTATTGTAAACTTTGAGCTGCACAAACAAATTCTGTACGTTTTCATAAAATAATGTCGTTGTAAATATACGATATTTCAACTGTAGGGTTACAATAAAAATCTTCGGTGACAAGTTTCCAAACAACAGTTTGCAACAGTGGCGTGTGGTGAAAGTGTTGCGAGGCGAGCCGGTGCTTGCTCGCTGCTGTACATTCCCGGTGCACGCAGCAGGAGCCAGTAAAAAATAAATGGCGTGTGGGGAGTGCACCCAGGACAAGGCGACACACTCCGAGTGACGGTCTTTCCAGCTGGGACCCGTAGGTGACCGTCATCCCCGGGCATGACAGAAATGAAAGCCTATAATAGAGCGGCCCTGGAATGCAAGGGCGGGGGAAGCGGGAGTACCCCGAGAAAGCCCGCTGGCAAACGGCATCGTCCAGAACGATTCCCACATGCGAAAATCCAGGAGTGAACCCGCCGGGGATCGAACCCGGATCGCCGTGGTGGGAGGCGAGCGCCCTGGACACTGCGCCACCGCTGCCCCAGGAGCCAGTAACCACAGTGCAGACTGAGTGCATGCCGACCACTCACTCACGAGCAGCAAGGGATCCATTACACGCGTCCTGTGGCGTCACCTGCCGAGCTACGTTCTAGAGATGGAAGTGTGAACTAGCAAGCAACAGGGTACAGCACACAGCTAGTACCACCTTGACTTGCAACAGTTCCACCACACGCCAATGGTCTGCAACGAGCATAGGAATATCTGACCGTGTACACAGAGGTGGACGGGCGTCAGTGCGTTGCGCGTTGTTATTGCGGTGCAGGCTACTCGGACATGGGCGAGGCGTGGCGGGAGGAGCTGGAGACTCCAGGGCTGGAGAGACTGGTGGAGGAGCTCTACCAGCAGGTGAAGCCGCTCTACGTCCTGCTGCACGCCTACGTCAGGCACAAGCTGGTGCGGTACTACGGCGACCAGCTCGTCGACCCGCGGGGACCCATCCCGGCGCACCTCCTCGGTAACGCCCAGCGCCGCCTTCAATGAAACAAGCGACGTGGTCCATCCACGGTTACCTACAACTTGTATGTACCCCTAGTGAAGTTCTGCGTTCAGGCTATTCCTCACGCCACATTCCTGGACACTCAGTTCAGTAATATTTTGCATGAGAACTATTTCTTACTAGGCATTACCAACACACTTATTTTCTCTGTGTTTTTATTCGCATTAATTATAAACGAAATATTTTTTATGTACAAACGAAATAGAAGTAATAGTTAAATTTTACTAAACATAAGAAACTTTTATATTTGCAGAAGTACAAAACGCTTGCGATGCATGATATGTTTAGGAAACTGACAAACGCGTCATGTATGGGATCAGTTTTCAAATGTATATTTAAAAAAATGTGAAGATATTTTGAAAAGTTCATACAAGCTATTCACGGTAAACTGAGGACTTTTTGAAAGCCCTGTTTTTTATTCTGTATCCTTCCGACATGTGTAAAACTAACGTTGCCATGGGCCTGATCGTTTTGAAAAATCTNCCCTGTTTTTTATTCTGTATCCTTCCGACATGTGTAAAACTAACGTTGCCATGGGCCTGATCGTTTTGAAAAATCTTCCCGTGTATGACGTGTTTAGTTATTTCCTCAATATGTCATGTATCACAAGCATTTTATAATTTTGTTCATAAAAGTAACTTTTTTTTAAATTGAAAAATTATTTATATTTTATTTATAAATGTTAATGCTTCTATTATAAGCAACATGAACAAAAACAGTGAGAAAATGTGTGTGTTGGTAACGCCTAGCAAGAAAAAGTCATCATGCACAATATTATTACAACTGGGTGCGCACGAATTCGGTGCGTTGTCCTCTGGTGTAATTTTCCAGACTTAGTTAAGTTTGCTTGCACGAGTCGGAGGAATATCCTGGAATTAGAACTTTAGCAGGGCTTCAGAAAAGTGTGAAGTAACCATGAATTGCCTATACATATGTTTACTGATTCGTTGCCAACTTAAACGAGTGTCTGAATACTAGTGCATGTAAATATGTGTGTATGTGAGCATTTATGTGTATGTATGTATATACGTATATATATTAATTGAGACATGTTTGTCTCGTGCAACATTTTCAACCGCATTTGAACCTCCTGGAAAATGTTTCGTCCGCCTATCCTTGCCCGGCATCGCCATTTATTTTACGTTGGGATACGTGCAATATTGAAGTTGCTACACCTACCTTATTGACGTTTCACCGTTGAGGGAAATCAACGTAGTAAATGGGCGGTTCGCTACGGCGAACGCTGGCCCGCAGACGATGACGACTTGTATTGCGGGCCGATTCAACGCGGAAGCTCGCGCCCGTTTACGTGTGGCCTCAACCCGGCGATTTGCTTAATCTGGAATGGCCGTGCTTATGACGTCACAAGACATGTATGCAGCACTGTTAATTTTCCTGATGTATGAACTTTAGCGTAGAGGCGCACTCTACAGGCTGATTCCAAAATCATGGGACAAACATTGAGGGGTGAAAGAGCTCACTAAAACAAACTATTATCGAATAGGAATATATGGGCGGAAGTGACGCGTTGAAGCACACACACAAAAATAACACATGAAATGCAACACATTATTTATTTACAACGTCGCCGCTAAATGCCTTTTTTACAGCAATGTTTATAATAATTGCTCAAAATTGCTACCACCGACAGTAATGCAAGCTTGGCAGNACAGCAATGTTTATAATAATTGCTCAAAATTGCTACCACCGACAGTAATGCAAGCTTGGCAGCGTCGGTGGAGTGCTTGGCGAACAGATTCAAATACGCCTGGTATTTCACGCACGCCACCATGGTCAGCCAATCACGCCATATGTAGAGATCACCAAGCATGCGTGACTGTTGGTGGATGCATTTCCAGCAACTGTTTTAACATTTTCTGTACGGAATCACTCGTTAAGTATGCTGCTAATGAACATTTTATGTTTCCGTTAATGTGTTATGTTTTGGTGTTTGTGCCTCAACGCGTCACTTCCGCCCATATATTCCTATACAATAATTGTTTGTGTTAGTGAGCTCTACCACCCCTCAATGTTTGTCCCGTGATTTTAGAATCATCCTGTATATTGATTACGTAATCATTCTCATTGGTCAGTACACGACCGGAAATGTGAAATAAATTAAAATTGATAGTTCTTTCCTTGTTTTGCTAGGTTTCGTTTATATATATATATATTAGTATAATTAAAGCNTTATATATATATATATATTAGTATAATTAAAGCTGATAATGCCTGGGCGAGGAGGAACGATGGCTGTCTCTCCCAGGATCGTCAGTTCCAGTGGTGTTCGCCGAAGATAAGTAAAACTTAGCATGTGGTGTTAAAGTAATGGCATTCAGCCATTGGTTAGTTGAAACATAGCAACTTTAAATGTAACGATGCATGATGGTTTAGAACTCAGTTGTAAATATTTNTTGGTCAGTACACGACCGGAAATGTGAAATAAATTAAAATTGATAGTTCTTTCCTTGTTTTGCTAGGTTTCGTTTATATATATATATATTAGTATAATTAAAGCTGATAATGCCTGGGCGAGGAGGAACGATGGCTGTCTCTCCCAGGATCGTCAGTTCCAGTGGTGTTCGCCGAAGATAAGTAAAACTTAGCATGTGGTGTTAAAGTAATGGCATTAAGCCATTGGTTAGTTGAAACATAGCAACTTTAAATGTAACGATGCATGATGGTTTAGAACTCAGTTGTAAATATTTNAGCCATTGGTTAGTTGAAACATAGCAACTTTAAATGTAACGATGCATGATGGTTTAGAACTCAGTTGTAAATATTTTGATAAAGTTATTTTAAAGAGAGATATGCTTAATATTCTCGTAGTTGCATTGTAAATGGGGTCTCGGCAATCACTACACAGACTTAGCACAAAACGTGTTTGTAAATGTTAAATGTTCAAATAATATTTTTGATACTAAAATATTGATGTTGCTACTCTTGTACGAAAAGGTTAAACATATTTGAGACTATATTTGTTCTATGAACTAGGTATATTTGAATGTTTTCTCCCTTAGAAATTTGCATTACCCTACACGAATCAGTCTTTTATTTCTTACTGCGCATTTTTAACGATAATAGCTAGGGGCAGTGATATTTCGCGAAAATATTTCGAGACAAGATAGAGTCCAAAGCACTGCAGGGTCGTCCAGCTTCTTTGATTGGCTAAAAAAATGTTCTGGGCCCGTGTTAACAGTTTGCGCACGAATCACGAAGGTTCAGTGTCGGAGTTACTTAGTCCCNTAAAAAAATGTTCTGGGCCCGTGTTAACAGTTTGCGCACGAATCACGAAGGTTCAGTGTCGGAGTTACTTAGTCCCGAGAGGCTTGGTCAAAGACGGACACGGCACCAGCAGCCAATAGAGGTATAACAACAGCTGAGGTGTGTATATAGTATTGAAGTCTACTGTGTGCTCCGATTTTTACGCGAAAAGTCACTGGCCCTAACTATAGCTATTTGTGGTAAATTGAAGTCCAACTGTCACTGTTGGAGTTGGCAGTGATGTCGTAGTCTGCAGCATCCGCCAGAGGGCGCCACAGCATGTATGTGTATATGTATGTATGTATGTACTCTATATAAAACTATAAGCAGTGATTTTTTTCAAATGTGTATTTTAAAAGTGCTCACTTTACCCCGAACGGCCTTTAATACATACGTCAAACCCATTCTAAGCCAACGTACACAATTGTGTTCGCAATGCACAGAAGTGTTATTTTTGATCACTACTGTACACTGCAAGGCTCACGCCATGTTCCGTTCGGCACTTTTTGTTAAGAAAATGGATTGCGTAACAGATTTTGCCTGAAAAATCTAAAACGTATTTTCCTAATTTACGTTTGGAGTTTTGTTAACTTCGGAGATTACAAAATCATTATATTCGCTACCACGTTAGTTCTGCCAACATTTTACGTAAAAAATGCATAGGTACAAACGAAGATGCTGTAGTGAAATAAAGTTTCAAACTTAAGAAAGCCATTTAATAAAGCGAGGATATGAAATATACATTAAATGTTTAAAGTTTATTTTCTATTTTTTTTGGTAGCAGCTAAGCGTTATTATTATTTTAGCATATTGGTTTTCAACTTTAAACAGTGCTGTGAGCATGGTTTCATGAAGTTATGCGGTTTATTTTTAGAATTCGTGTGTTTTTGGTTTTCAACTAGGTAATTATTTCACTTTTTTCTGGTATCACCCAGGTCGTGCACAGTAGTACTGCATGCTAAGCAGGTGACTGTCGTGATGTTCCAATTAAAACCTTACAAAATTCAAAACGCAAATTATAATAATCCGCAGGGCCGGATTTCCCACTAGGCCCACTAGGCCCCGGCCTAGGTGCGCACAATTCCAGGGGCACGTACGCTTAAAAAAAAAAGTTTAAGATTAATATATAAATGATGTATAATTAGAGACCTGAAAAATTCGCGGTTTCATTTCGGAACAAGGTAGAATTCAAAACCTCGTACGTTTGTATTGCTTATCCTATTGGCCCACCCGTTAGTTTACACCTCCTGGACAACTCTCAGCCAATAACAAACACACAATAAAATACAGACCGAATCACCGTCTTCCGCTAATACAACAAGCAACCAATGAACAGCGATATTTGCATGATTTTTACATACGACAATGTGAAGAATAGCCTACAGGTCAATGAACTCGCGAATTTTTCAGGTCTCTACGTATAACGCATACATGTATTTATGTGTTGATAGATATCGAAGAGATTAAATTTATTTCCAATACCTCGTTGGGCTATTTCATTTACTTAATACACCCAAAATACCAAAATTTGATTCTCAAAATAATTTTCATAAGTGATGTTATTATGCGATAAAATTAAAATTGTCGTCACAAAGATTATTTTCTTGAGGAAAATTGCCTGACCGACCGCCCCCCTCCCTCCTTCGATGGTATGAAGAGGGGGCGGCAAAAACTTTAAATCCGGCCCTGATAATCCGAAAACCCAAGTAGATGGAATTCGGCCTCAATGTCCAGTAGTCTTCGTGTAGGTATCAGACACGTAAACCGTGCTTCTGTTCTAGGTTGTACGTGGTTCATGTTACGGCGGCCGAACATAAAGCCTGCTGCTCATTGGCTGTGATAACAAAACAAGCGTTGCGCTTGTTGAAGTACAGCATGCACCAAAAGTTTTATTTATTTCCAACACCTGAAAACTGAAAATAATGTGGTTTGGAAAGGGTTAAAAAAACATTATAGTGAAAGCGATGTGTACACTTTCTACGGCGTAACGTTAACCACGAACAGTTCAAGTTGTCCCCTTCCTATTTCTCCAACGATCATGTCTTAACCGAACCTGATCGACGAGCATGAGCCGACTCGGAACGGCGATACTGTCTGGGTGCGTTTGTGAGTTAGGGGGCAGGATCATTGCTGAGTGCTACGTGGAATGACATTTCACCCTGCAGGATTTGCAAAACCTCCATCTAGAAGCTCGCGAATTTCGCGAAGATTGTTATCGGCAGCCTAGACTTCTCAGTTCTTGACATGCTCAGCCCACAGCTGTTAGTTCTTGGTTGTTGCCGCGACGAGAGGCTTCCTTCCCATTCGACTTGGGTGCACGCGATACGGTTCGCGACGATCATCCTTGTTCTTTACTGGCTGAAGAACCGTACAAGGCGTGTTCAAACAACTGTGAACCGATCAGAAAATGAGCACTAGAGTATACGTTCTTGAAGGCTAACCTGGGGCCGTAAGAATTTGTGAAATTCACGGAACACTAATAATTATGGCCAGCGACTTTTCGCGTAAAAATCGGAGCACACAGTAGACTTCAATACTATATACACACCTCAGCTGTTGTTATACCTCCATTGGCTGCTGGTGCCGTGTCCGTCTTTGACCAAGCCACCCATGACTATATAACTCCGACACTGAACCTTCGTGATTCGTGCGCAAACGGTTAACACGGGCCAGGACATTTTTAGCCAATCAAAGAAGCTGGACGACTCTACAGTGCTTTGGACTGTATCTTGTCTCGAAATCTTTTCGCGAAATATCACTGCCCCTACTAATAATTACTAATGTTTGAAAAATTCAAACAATTAGTTATTAAAATGCACATTGTTAACGCGTTGAATTTATCGTTATTTATTCTAAGGATTCGAAAGGTTACTGAGGGGGATATTACATACGTACGTACCTAAATGCATATATGCACACTGTACTTTGCAATGGCCGCTGTCTAAGTGATAAGCCGTTTGCGTATTGCGTATTTGACCGGGCCGCTCAGAATTTGGCTAGTTCGCCACAGAACCTCCGTGATTTACGTTCGGAGAGTTTAAGAGTTAACTTCTGCCAATAAAGGAAGATAAGCCACCCTTCAGTGCTATACAGTGCAGCTTGCCTTGAAACCTTTTCAGCTGAATATCACTGCCCGAACACACAGACGTTGGCCCGACTAGTGGCTGTCACAGAACTATTGGCGGAATAATAGATGTGCGCAATTGCATTAGGATTAGGTATCGAACGCGTCTCATTTCATATTATTTTGATGATCGGGCCACACAGTTCACTTGGCACGAAATATTTGGAACTCTAAACCAATAAAAAAGTGACCCTGGCTCGAATGAAAATCAACCCATTTCAGGCGAATTTTTAAATTCAGGTTTGTTAATATTCACACTTCGACCGGACGGTCAGTCCATAGGATTGGTAAGATGGCCATCGTACTAAAGTAATGTAAGATTAAACAGGGATTTAAACCCGGCCGCGGTGGCGCAGCAGCGATAACGCTCGCCTCCCGCCAACCAAGGCGAACTGAGTTTGACTCCCCGCGGGGTCGCTCCCGGAATTTTTGCACTTGGTAATCGCGCCGGACGACGCCACTGGTTGGCGGGTTTTTTTTTTTCGGGGATCTCCCATCTCGCCCACTCTTTCATTCCGGCGCTGCTCCGTGCTCACCTCGCTTCGCCCTCGTCGGGTCTCGAGACCTCCGTGGTAAGAGCCCTCCAACCCTCTCCACTCCCCTCGCACCCAGAGCCTTGCGATTCCTGAGGTAACGCCGCATATGACTTGGAGCTTCGTTTGATGCAGGCGTTCCCGTTAGCAGATTGGCTGCTGGAACAGCTCTTGTGTCTTATTGTCCACTGTGTGCCGCGCGCGAAAGAAAATTGTCGGAACACGTTGAATACCGCGGAATTAAATTTCCCCCGCGATATACCTGTCAAACATTCGCCGTACACCAGTGGTTGACCCTGTGCAGTAGGGTTGCCAACTGTCCCATAGTGTGCGGAATTTCCCGTATTTCCAGCAGGATTTTCCCTTACGGACATGGTACGGGACATCATATATTTTTTTTCGTGTCTCCCTCAGACTTCTTCGTAAATAAACTTAATATTAATAAACACAGTGTGAAAGTCGTTTGTCAATAAGTTCGTTCGTTGAAGTAGCGTTTTCCGAGATGTGCACAGTATCTTCTCTTCCCGTGAGCAGTGCTGATTTCGCCCGTTTAAAGCTGGTTAACTCATAAATAAGAATCATACAGAATTATAACTGTAGTTGCAAGTTATGTATTATGTTAAGGGAAAATGTTGACTTACAGATACTAATACAGACTTCTACACATTACAGACAGGCATAGAATTTTTATCTGTTATTTTTTACAACAATTTTCCTTGACGATTTCTTTGGGGCGAGGCATCGCGTGTTGTTGTCGGAAGGTGTTCCTTGCGGCAAATCTGAAAAAAAAAAAAAAAAGTTGGCAACCCTACGGTACAGGTGTCTCTGATAAAATTTTCTTTTGGGTCTGTAATGAGAGGAGATTGACCGGGCAAAAGGGGAAAGGGAGCCGGGTGGGGAGGGGGTGTGGAAATTAAGGAACTCGCAGACGAGGTCGAAACGCGATACCCAGTCGTGACGCGAGAGTCGGCAATCACGTGCGAATTACGCGAGCTAATGTAGACGGAACGAAAAGCTTGTCCACTGGCAATCCATTCCCCCCCGCCCCCCTCCAACACCCTTTCACACTTGATCCGTGCCGTGGGCAAACAAATGGCGGAGGCGGAGGTGACATGCTGCCCCCCCACCTACAAGGGGGGGGGGGCGAATTAATTAACTGCGAGAAGGGTATTCCCGTGTCGTCGCGGCGAGAATACGCGATCCCAGGAAATGAAGACGAGTTTCGCGCCGCCGAGAACTCATTTGGCGAAGACGATGCCACGATCCTTCCCCACGCTTTTTTTTTCTCTCCCGTGCCTCTTAATTTATTCTCCTCCACTTGCTCGGTCCCTGCCTTTCCAACGAAGCGCAGAGATTATCCCCTGGGCTTGCCCGACGCCTACACCTGCTCTGGAGACTTTTTCTATTCGCAAAGTTAACGTAGTTTGCACGCTGTAATCATACCTTTGAAAAATCACCCCATAAACGACGTGTCTGGTATTTCTCCTAAATATGTGATGTATCACAAGCGTTTTATATTTCCTTTAACATAAAAGCATATTTTTTGATTAAACTAAACTATAAATTATAATAATTCATTTAAAATTAATACGTATAAATTCAGAGAGTAAATAGATATTTTGGTAATGCCTGGCAAGAAATAGTTCTTGTGCAAAATATTGTCAAACTGAGTGCGCACGAATGCAGCGCGTTGTCCCTTTGGTGTAATTTTCCAGACGTGGTTAAGATTTGCTTACACGAGGCGGAGGAATATCCTGAAAATGTAACGTGAGCAGGGCTACAGAAAAGTCGGAAACGAGCATGAACGAGCCGTAACGGGAAGTACATAACGTAGTTAGTAATTGAAATGTTTATGCTCCCGCCCATGGGGTGGCTATTTTGAGGGTCGCAAAGAACAGAAATTTTAATGAGAACTATGCTATAGCAATTCTCGGTAAACTGAGCACTTTTGAAAATCCTGTTTAAGATCTACTTTGTGTATTGTTCCACCTCACGCAAAATTAGGGTTATCATGGACCTGGCCATTTTATTCATGTGTAGGTCAAGTGAAATAGAAAATTATTAGAAAAATTAATGTTGTACAAATTTGCTAATTATTACCCCTATAAATATTGAAAACAAAACAAAATAAATTATTTCGCTATTCACAAATGATTACCTAAGACTTTTAATTCAACATTAAGACGTGGAACTGTTTCCCCTCCGTCCTTAGCAACTTAACTGGGCCCTTGCCAGTCAGTGCGCCCGCTAAAGGCACGGGCAGTGACATTTTTCACTGGTTAATTAAACAAGAAGTTACTGATAACTAATGAGCCTACTTTCCTCTACACGGGCGCAAATAAATCTTAGTGAAGTTCTTGACGGTTTAGATGGTAGCAAGGCGTTGACGTCTCATTGACAGCAATATCATAAGAGATGAAACCAGAAACATGTGAAACAGTGCCAAGACAATTAAAATACGCGAGTTACTTACCCGGGATTCGAATTCAGAAAAACTCGTAAAATTAATCTAGCTTGCAATCAACTGCATTGCGTAGGTTGGATTCGCAGCATCAACTTCGGATGTAATCAGTGTAATGTTTTGAATAATAGGGTTTACTATCCTGAAATATTTACTCGGCCATCATTTTGAAAATAAGTGTCTGAGCCACTTAAACACATAAGTTTACATAGTCTACCATACCGATACTTGTGTGAAAAATTTGATGGAAATTGGTGAATTTGTCTCTGAGATATGGCATAAAAGCCTTATTTTTATTAAATGGGGCTATCTTATAAAATTGCTTAAATAGAGGCTCTGTACATTATGTTTGAAATAGATAATGTCAGCATAAAAATGTTGATTGCAATGGTTAAACTGTTAAATAGATATACCAAACATATAAACATTTTTATATTGCCACCATTTTTTAAATAATTATTTGAACCCATTTAAATCATTTAACTTTACATGGCCTTCTGTATGTGTGCAAAATTTTGTGAAAATTATTCTAATTGTTCCGTAAATATGACAAAATGTTCAATTTACTCACCTGACACTCCTTTGCAAAAAAAATCCGGGAAAGGAGCTTCTCTGCATGCATATCGGTTGATTGGTCCTCGAGATATGGCATAAAAACTCCATTGATCATGTGTCGATCTTCATAAATGGAGGGGGAAATGTTTATATACTAGCACATTCGATTATATTCATAGAAACAATAAACTAAGTTAGATTTAAATATGTTACATAGTTTCGTAGATATAGCACTCTAAGCTAAAATGTTTGTACAAGCGCCATTCTCAAAATAAGAAATTTACATACTTAAAACATATAAGTTAATATAGCCCACCACAGTCCAACTTCTTCGCAAAATTTGAAATAAATAGGTTGATTATTTTTCGAGTTACGGATTAAAAACTACATTATTTCATGTGGGGCTGTCTTACAAAATGGCGTTGCGTAGACAATTTTGATGGATTTAACTGATACTGTCAGCATACAAAGTTAAGTTGAAATTTGTTTTGCAGTTTCATAGAAAAAAAAATTTGGAGCAAAAATGTTTATATGGCCGACATTTTGAAAATTGTGTGCCTGACCCTCTCAAAATTTATCAGTTTGCATAGCCTGCCATACTGATAATTGTTTGCCAAATTTTGAAGAAATCGGTTGTTTTATCGGAGATAGCATAATTTTAATTTGTCAAGTGATACTATTTTACAAAATGGCGGACAAAAGAGATTTTGTGCGTACACATTTGATTTTTGTAATATATACAGTCATCATACAAAGTTTCATTGGAATTAATTGCATGGTTTTGACTATATAACATACAAAACTAAAATAGCTGCATGTCCGCCCTTTTGAAAACAATTGTCTGACCTACCTAAAACAACTTTACCTACCGCAGTACTAATTGTTTACGATATTTGGTAGGAACTGGCCAATTGTTTCCCGAGATATTACATAAAAACTTAATTTATTCGTGTGGCACTATCTTACAAAATGGAGTCAAAAAGAGGCTCCGTCTAGATACATTTGATGTTTGTTATATATACTGTCAGCATACAAAGTTAAGTTGAAATTTATTAAATGGTTTCGAAGATATAGCATACTATGCTCAAATAGCTAGATGGACGCCATTTTTAAAATAGGTGTCTCACATACTTGAAACATATTTGTACATATCAACGACGACAGTACTACTTGATTGCCAAATTTGGTAGGAATCTGTCAATTATTTGCCGAGAAATTACACATAAATTTCATTAATGTATGTAACAATATCTTACAAAATGGCGGACAAAAGTTATTTGTTGGCTTATTTGATGCTTTTAATAGATACTGTCAGCGTACAAAATTTGGTTGAAATTGGCCAAATAGTATAATAGTTATACCAAATAAACCTAAAATATTTTTACTGTCGCCATTTTTAAAATGAGCGCCTAATAATGTTTATTTACTTATATTTACTTGGCCTATCGTAGTATTACTTACGTGCCAAATTTGGCGAAAATAGGTTGAGTAGTTTTTGAGATATAATGTAAAAAATTTATTTTTTAATGTGGCGCAATCTCCCAAAATGGCGGATCAACAATTTTCACCTTTGAATTTAATGCCTACAACTTGCGCCGTAAGCATACAAAATTTGATTAAAATCGGTTGAATGATTTCCGAGGTATGACATATCGCCCTAGATTTTAAAATGGCCTCCATTTTGAAAGTAAGTGCCCTGCGTTGTTGAAAACAATAAAATTCAGGTTTCCTTACTTAGTACTATATGCGTACCGAGTTTGGTGAAATTCGGTTCACGCGTTTAAAAATTGAAAGGAGGTACACACGCGGACAGACAAACAACAGACACACACATACACACACACACACACACACACACTAAGGCACAGACAGGAAAGTCATCTCATAAGCCTTTCTTTCCGTCGAAAAGTTGGATAAAAAGTGCTCATTTAACCTCGAACATCCTATAGTATCGGATGAAAGCTCACTAATGTGGGCTAGAGACCTGAAGAATTCGCGGATTCATTTTGGGACAAGCTAGAATTCAAAAACACGTGCGTTTATATAACTTAAGCCGTTGGTTCACGCGGTGTTTGACACCTCCTGGAGAACGGTGTCCAATTGTCGCCTTCCACTGTGACAGCAGACAACNCACGCGGTGTTTGACACCTCCTGGAGAACGGTGTCCAATTGTCGCCTTCCACTGTGACAGCAGACAACCAATGCGATGTTGGTATTGGCATATTTGTACATAAGACTGTAGAGAGTAGCCATGCAGGTCGTTGAACTCGCAAATTTTTCAGGTCTCTAATGTGGGCCAATAAAGATGAGTGTGTGTTCAAGGTTATTGACAGCATATGTCGGTGTCATTCGTGCTGTCTGTTCGGCATCTTTACAAGACGTGCAACATTAGAACAAAATTTAAAAAATTCTGTGCCTGGCATACCTACAAGAATGCTTGTATAAATTTAAGAAAAAAAAGGTTTCCACGTCCCAATTCTTTAAGGTTCATTATAATCTACGGTTTGGCGTGTTGCAAACACGAAACTCCGGACTCGCATTCGGGAGGATCTCGGTTCGATTCTCGGTCCGGACATCCTGATCTCGGTTTTCCGTGGTTTACCGAAATCGCTCCAGGCGAATATTGGGATGGTCCCAATCTATCTGTCGTGGCCGATTCCTTCCTCTTGCCTGCTTCTCTGGCGAGTTGTTCCGTCTCTAATTACCTCGCATGTTCGACGAAACGTTAAGTCCCATCTATATGCTTTTTTTTTTTTTTTAATGTCTAGTAATGGGCCGGACTACGGGTGTCTCCCCCCCCCCCCTCATCACCTTCCTATTAAACCCTTTCTGGGAAACGTAGATATATAAGTTACACTTTACTTTTATTGATGTTCGTCATGCTTTTATTTTGGCCTTCAGCTTTCCGTCGGACAATGCTTTTTTTTTTTTTAATTTATTATATGCATTTCCCCACTTAAGCGGATTGTCATTTCTATCTCTTTTTACCCTTTGGTGGTTGTTATTGGTTTCTATAGTGGAAGTATAGTTGTATGCAGAACATTGCGACCTCTTTAACCAGTGTTGGCTAAGTAAGCGGAGAAGGCGGCCCGTACTGACTTACTCGATGCCCTTCTCCCCCCCCCCCCTAGCNCCCCCCCTAGCCCATCGGTCCTTCTTTCAGAGTCATGTCCTTGCGTCTTACCTGGCTGTTCACAATTAACTGGGCACTTTTGAGATCAACATTTGGAAAATGTCACTGCCCCTACCTGCTATATATTTTAACGGGCACACTGGCTGACATACGCCCTGTTGAGTTGGTAACGACGGAGGGAAAGTAGTCCCATGTCTTAACGTTGAATTAAAAGTGTTGGGTAAACATTAGTGGATACTAAAAATTATTTATTTTTCTTTCTCTTCTTTTTTTAAAATTAATATACCAGTTAGAGTTAACAATTNTAGTGGATACTAAAAATTATTTATTTTTCTTTCTCTTCTTTTTTTAAAATTAATATACCAGTTAGAGTTAACAATTAAAAAAAAAATTACATTTTCTGATAAATCTACTGTTTCACTTGAACAACGAACTGATAAAGTGACAAGGTGCATTGCNAAAAAAAAATTACATTTTCTGATAAATCTACTGTTTCACTTGAACAACGAACTGATAAAGTGACAAGGTGCATTGCGATGTTAATTTTATGTATGGCGGAAGGATACGAAATGAGGACAAATGTTAAGCAGGGCTTAGCGCCGAGTTGATCCCGAGCAGCACGTGAAAGGGCGCGGTGGCTTGCAGGCAACATGTGGGCGCAGAGCTGGGACTCGCTGAGCGACGTGGTGTGCCCCGGAAAGCAGCTGAACCTGACGGCGGCGCTGAACAGGAAGAACTACACTGTGTGGGACATGGCGCGGCGGGCAGAGGACTTCTACACGTCGCTGGGGCTGGACGCCATGACGCCGGCCTTCTGGAAGCACTCCGTCGTCGGCGCCAGCAGCAACGCCACCTGCCATGGCACCGCCGCCAACATGTTCCAGCGCGACGACTACAGGTGAGGTTCACTCTGCTCAGGTTGGCAACAGAACCAGATTTCTCAGGGAGAGTTTGGCACAGGGAAGATTCCCGCCGCTACGAGCGCAGTGTTCCAAGAGGTATAATAACTTTTAATTAAGATTCTAAAATACGTTAATTATAAAAAGAATGTTTTTACTTAGCTACGAAGTTATTTTAGATTTTATTTACTATTATTGCAATTATTAGGTTTTTTTAAGGTAGAAAATAGAGAAAATCTGGTACACATGCGACACTAGCGCTTACCTAGTGGCGAAAATGTTTGGTCGCCAAACGTAGTAGACGTAACCGTACTACAGGTCAGCATCCCCACACGCATTTTTCTCTCGGCCTACCCTAATACAAGGTCGTATTCCGTTACCTCAGCAAGGCGCACAGTGCGCTAACAAGTCGTTCTCTTTTTTTTAAGTTAACAATTATTAATATTTCTTACTGAAACTCGTCTCCCAAAAATTACTTCGGCGGTTCTGCCCCTGTCTACTCGGGAGTGCTCGGCAATATTCGGCGTTTCGGCAGGTACGTTATTCGGAGAGGTTTCCGACGAATTCCCGCAAATGACAGTATTTACTTCAATTAAAGTGACCAATGTGCACCCCCGGGAACACTCTAATTTTTTTGGAAACATTATAAGAAATGTATACGCATTGAAAAATATTTGAGAGATAAATAAAAAAACTGGATACTTTGGTAGTAGGGGCCACGGTGGCTGAGTGGTTAGACTGCTTACTTCCCACCAAGGCAAACCAGGTCCAATCCCTGGCCGGTTCACTCCGGATTTTCGCAAGTGGGAATCGTGCTGGATGATGCCACTGGTCGGCGGGTTTTCTCGGCGATCTCCCGTTTCTCCCGCCCCTTCATTCCGGCGCCACTCCTTACCCACCTCAATTACCCTCATCGGCTCTCAAGACCTATATTTTAAGAGTCGCCCAAATCTCTTCACTCACTCGCCATTTGGTAGTCAACACCCCTAAGAATGAATTAAGGAAATTCCTTACAGCTTCTCTTGTCACATTTTTATAAATGATTTTGTTAATTTTATTTTTATAATATAATGAAAGCAAAATGTACAGCGAGTAGGTAATTATTTAAAAAAAAAAATNATTTTGTTAATTTTATTTTTATAATATAATGAAAGCAAAATGTACAGCGAGTAGGTAATTATTTAAAAAAAAAAATATCCTGCCAGATTCATTTTATATCTGGGGAGTACGCAACGAATTGCATCTACATGTTGACAAATATTTTAGAAATTAAAAAAAATATTAAAATGTTTTGTAGCGAACGTCCTTTAAGCTTGCAGAAGCAATTTTTCAACTCGGGCTTGTCTAACGCATTGTTTGTTTACTCAGGATGCTGCTATGTGCAGAGGTGACNCAGAAGCAATTTTTCAACTCGGGCTTGTCTAACGCATTGTTTGTTTACTCAGGATGCTGCTATGTGCAGAGGTGACCGCAGAAGACTTCTACGTCATAAACCACGAGATGGGCCACATCGAGTACTACATGTCCTACCGCGACCAGCCCGTCATATTCCAGGTGAGGGAACCAGAAGTTAACACAACAGTAGGGGGGAGAGCTCTTGCAATGTGTACGACATGCAACACAGTGTCTCCACGGTCGTGGTTGCAGGATGGTGCCAACTCGGCCTTCCAGGAGGCGGTGGGCGACGCTGTGATGTACGGCGTGTTGACGCCGCAGCACCTGCAGAGACTGGGACTCGTCGACGACGACGTCGCCTTCTCTACAGGTGCGCCGCCATGCCTTCCTCCTTTCCTTCCTACCTACTTACCTACCTGCCTCTCTTCCTTCTTTCCTTTCTTTCTACCTTCCTGCCTTTCTTCCTCCTTCCCTCCCTTCCTGCATTCCTTCCATTCACTCCTTATTCCTTCCTCCCTTCCTTACTACCTACCTACCCTCTTACCTACCTGCCTCTCTTCCTTCTTTCCTTTCTTACTACCTCTGCCTTTCTTCCTCCTTCCCTCCCTTCCTGCATTCCTTCCATTCACTCCTTATTCCTTCCTCCCTTCCTTACTACCTACCTACCCTCTTACCTACCTGCCTCTCTTCCTTCTTTCCTTTCTTTCTACCTTCCTGCCTTTCTTCCTCCTTCCCTCCCTTCCTGCATTCCTTCCATTCACTCCTTATTCCTTCCTCCCTTCCTTACTACCTACCTACCCTCTTACCTACCTGCCTCTCTTCCTTCTTTCCTTTCTTACTACCTCTGCCTTTCTTCCTCCTTCCCTCCCTTCCTGCATTCCTTCCATTCACTCCTTATTCCTTCCTCCCTTCCTTCCTACCTACCTACCCTCTTACCTACCTGCCTCTCTTCCTTCTTTCCTTTCTTACTACCTCTGCCTTTCTTCCTCCTTCCCTCCCTTCTTGAATTCCTTCCATTCACTCCTTATTCCTTCCTCCCTTCCTTCCTACCTACCTACCCTCTTACCTACCTTCCTCTCTTCCTTCTTTCCTTTCTTCCTCCTTCCCTCCCTTCCTGCCTTCCTTTCTTCCTTCCTTCCCTTCTTCCCTTTCTTTCTTCCTTGCCTCCGTCCTTCCTGCCTTTCACTCTCTGTATTCCATTCTACCTTTCTTTCTGCCTTCCTTTCTGTCTTCTTNCTTTCTTCCTCCTTCCCTCCCTTCCTGCATTCCTTCCATTCACTCCTTATTCCTTCCTCCCTTCCTTCCTACCTACCTACCCTCTTACCTACCTTCCTCTCTTCCTTCTTTCCTTTCTTCCTCCTTCCCTCCCTTCCTGCCTTCCTTTCTTCCTTCCTTCCCTTCTTCCCTTTCTTTCTTGCCTCCGTCCTTCCTGCCTTTCACTCTCTGTATTCCATTCTACCTTTCTTTCTGCCTTCCTTTCTGTCTTCTTNCTTGCCTCCGTCCTTCCTGCCTTTCACTCTCTGTATTCCATTCTACCTTTCTTTCTGCCTTCCTTTCTGTCTTCTTCATATTTTTCTTCCAGCCTTGCTTCCTTTCTCCCTACATTCCTAAATTCCTGCCTTTCTTCTTTCATTTCTTCCTGTCTTCCCTCGTTTCTTACCGTCTACCGTCCTTCATTTCTTCCTGTCTACTTTCATTCTTCCTGTCTCGCTGCCTTTATTCCCTCCTTCCTTAATTTCTTCAGGCCTTCCGTCATTCCTTCCTTCCTTCCCCCATCCCTCCCTTTCACCCTCCCTTCCTACCATCCTTTCTATCTTACTTCATACTATTTCCCTCCCTTCACGATATTGCCGCGTTCTGATACTCTCTGATTTCACTGGTTAGTAATTCTACTAAGTTAGCTGTTGCCCCGTTACTACGAGCACTGGTGTTCGTTGAGAACGGTTAATATTACTAAAGTTCTCAGGGGTGTTGCAGCGCCAGTAAAACGGGTTATTGGCGGGCTCTTCAAACTGCGCGATCTCTAAAGATATCTCCTTAAATGCAGAGGGTATCGTCATTAAATACAAAGTAGTCTTTACGCGGGAAAAACGCAACAAAAAAAACACCTCTAAACAGAAATGATTTTGTTGTTGAAAGTTTATTTTATTCAGTCCCGGGTGTATTAGTATAGTTTTTTTATGCGTAAACAGTCTTTTAAATTAGCAGCAAAATTAAATTTACCACTGAAATTCGTATTTTTATAACTTTTCTTTAATTAAAATAAATATCACTACTAAGCGTTCTGAAACCATCAGCTAACTGACGAGTAAAAATATTTACTTTTTGCTGCTGACGCGCTCAGTGATCTCAGCACCCGTCAGCGGCACGTGTCTTCCCCAGCCGCAGTGGTCGCGTGGATAGAGCACTGACCTCACCACCACGCAGATCAGAGCTCGATCCCCGGCGGGGTCGCTCCCGATTCTCGCACGTGGAAAGCGTGGCGAGCCTTGCCATTGACCGGCGGGTTTCCTCGAAGTGCTGCCATTTTCTCCACCCGTACATTCCGCCACTGCTCCATCTCCACCTTATTTCGCTCCTACGGACGCTGAAGACTTCGTTAAGCCGCCATCTCGCTCACGGTTCATTCAACGCTCGGGATAGCCTCAGTTCTTCTTTCGGTACAATGTTGACAGAAAAGTCCTCACGATTTCATTGGGAGGATAACCCTGACCTCAGACACGTGTAATTTTTCGTTATTTTTTGCAACCTGCTCGGTATCGCGATGTTGTGATGAGTAGCCCTTGTGTCCTGGCAGATTAAGGGCTCTTCCGCCTTAACCCCATGATCATCACAATTCGGAGAAAGTTTTTGGTGATGTTTTACTTTTGATCACTTCACTGTCACTAAAACATATACTACGAGGTAATCAAGTGAGTTTAAAAATTAGCTCTTTGCAGGGTCTTTTTTTTTTTTAATCGTGAAGAACGTAACGAAATCATTAATTTAAGAAATCTCACCTTACCACATGCCATAATACTATACAGCCTGCTCTAATGTATTTGCGCAGTTTAACATCCGTTAAGTGCTCCAATAATTTTGTCCGCTTTTCATTGCGCCAGATATTTACGAGTTAAGAGTCCAAACGACGTCTCATTCGAGAATAATTTCCTTTCCGGGTTAGGCCCTGGGTGTTGTATCTTTTTCATAATACTGTGTTAAGTCAGCGCCGAACCAACGCAGAGTCATACTGTCTACTATGCCTTTGGGCATTCAGAACGCCCTTAGAGCTTAAAAACACCATCACCTTTATTACACAAGGAATACAGCACAAACGTAAATTTTTAGAAAAGCGAAGTTTTACAACACCACGTACACAAGGTCATCCTGCTCTTGAGGCCGTGGATATTTCTTTCCTTAGCGCTGCTCAAAGGCCGCGACACAATTAAAACTAAACTCAGACGTCTCACGTATTACAGGCGTTTTATACATGTGTTAATATAGAAGTACCTTGTTTTTACTTAAATTGAACTCTTACTCATATTCTATCTAATAATTATGATAATATTTAATTCATAATTAATGTGACTAGAAACAGGGAGAAAAGGAGCTGTGTTGGTATCGTCCAGTAAGAAATAGTTTTTATGCAAAATAATATGACAGAGTGAGCAAGAATCCGGTGAGTTGTATCTTCAGTTTTTGTCTTTACATGGTTAAGCTTTTTTTTGCATGAGGCGGAGGAATATCCTGGAAGTAGAACTTGAGCAGGGCTTCAGAAAAGTAGGAAATAACCATAAACTGCCTAAAGTTGCATATCCTGCAGGCGACAAAGCAGTAACGCACGCCTTGCGAGAATTTGTTGCGGCCGTGATGCGGGCAGGAGAATTCATTTGTAATTTGTTCAAAGTTTGATAAAGTGATTTCAAGAAGCTACAAGTAAACACCTGTAGCTACATGTGAATTTTTTTTTTTTTTTACAAGATACAAGTAATTTCTACAGGTTGTTTTCGTAGTTTGGGTTCATAAAGTGACTTCTAGCATACGAACGACTTTCACAGGTCTAATAATATACTTTATGAAACGCATCCATTTTACAGCTGTGAAAATGTTGCTTGTAGATCGTAACTTGTAAATGTCTAGTTTTGTGAAGTAAGGTCCTGGCCTCGCTATCTGCGTCGGTCCTAACGGCACGTTGCAAATCTGGCGGAGAAGACAAACGTATAGCTAGTGCACGGTGCAAGCAATGGATAATCCAGAGTTGCGAAGTGTCTGCCATCGTTACCAACCTCCGACCTCGTCGCTAAACGACGTAATTGCGGGAAGCTGGTACCTGCAAGCAATACTACCCTAGCGAGACGGCACAGTCGTAACACCCTGGGCCCGTACTCCGCAGGAACTCGGCCTGGTTCTCAATCCGTCCATTCTGTTTCCAGTTTTCCGCGGTGTTCATAATTCACTCCAGGTATAAGGGGTTAAACCATTCAGTGATTACACAAGGATACCTTTCTCAATAATTTTTACGTGCTGATTAATAATCAGTCATTGGGAAACCAATTTAGCTTCTGTATCGCGTAATAGTACGCAACGCAAGGTCGTACACCTATATTTATGACACCATTTGGCGGCATCGACGGAATTTAGAGTGGTTGCATATTCTTTCTACTACACACTAACCTAGAGGTCACTGTTCTGTTTTAAATACTTTCCGTAATATTTACGATAAATTCGTGTTATTGCTCCATCTTCAAACGTGCATATCGCTCCTAGGTATACATTTTTTTTTTAGAATTATTTCTTTGTAAAGCGGAGAGATATATATATATATATATATATATATAGAGAGAGAGAGAGAGAGAGAGAGAGAGAGAGAGAGAGAGAGAGAGAGAGAGAGAGTTTCCACATACGTGGGAAGCAAGTTGGCTGTGGATATTAGACTTGTGGTTGATCTTTCTCATGTTACAGGCCTTCCAAAGTTCTAATTAAATTGTCAATAGCCATATTTGACAGTTCTTATTTTACTCTTTCGTTTAACTGATCTCTACACGCGTACTAGCAGTTATTTGTCACGCTACATGATGTGTTCAAAATGTTCACATAGTACCTGCAAGCCCTGTTTGAAACTCTTCGCGCCATTGCTCGCTGGCAGCATCAAGCACCACTAGGCGCGACAGTGCGCATTTTCTACCAACACACGCTTCGGGTTAATATTTAACAACATTCTGTACATAAGCAGAGGTACACTATCAACGACTGACACACGAAACTCACAACCTTCCCTAAATCGTTTGAGCCTTTGAAATAATCGCGTACGTGGCATGCCATTGTCGCCGCACACCCTTCAACCGTTTCAAAAACTCCGTTGAGATAATCTCCAATAAAAAAAAAAAAATTCGATGTTCATGCGCTGCTCGAATTTTACTCTGTGATCACGGCAAAATTACACAACAGCTTTCTCTTCCATCAAACTCCAAAGACAAACCCAACCAAATAAGAGATACGGGCCGAGGATTGTTTGCTTCGGAAGCATCAACGACACAGTTCCTGAAGTCCGCTTCGCTTCAAAACTAATGTACAGCTTGAGGGGTGGATACCCAGTCCCGTACTTAACAATCACGCGTTGTAAGATATAACATTTTAACTTTTACGTAAGATAACTGTCTCCGTTATATGTATATAGACACACATACATAGTTAACCAGAATTCATGTGCCAAACTCACTGTGTAGGATATTGATATAAGGAACCCGGGTCGCAAACCTACCCTTCTCCCCCACACAAATGAGCGAAGTTACAAGACCAGGTATTCGCGGTTACTTGCAACTTTTCAGAAGTCCTGCTAAAGTCCTACTTCCAGTATATTCCATCGCCTCATGCAAACAAAGCTTAACCGTGTTCTGAAAGCCACACCAAAGGGACGACACGCCGCATTCGCGCGCACTCACTTCAAAAATATTCTGCATAATAAATAACTATTTCTTACTAGGAATTACCAGCACACCTATTATCTCTCTAATTTAATTCTTATTAATTATACATAGTAAATTACAATTTATGGATGAAATGTAAGTGAAAGTTTGAATTAAACCAAAATAAGGTGACTTTATGTTAACGGAATTATAAAACTCTTGTGATGCATGGCATATTTAGGAAAGATCCAAACACGTGATACATTGAGTGATTTTTTTATAGGTTCGGTTCAAAAAGTGTGAAGAAACCGCGAGCAGACTACAGGCGACAAACGTATTTCAAGACGTAATGGATGCATGCGTGGACGTGGCCTTCACTGCTGGCAAGTCAGCATGTGCCTGCAGC